>MRSU01010335.1:0-40436 GCA_008369845.1 Trichomonas gallinae
AGAAGGAGTCTCTCGACTTCGACGAGGAGGCAGAGCACGACAACAAGGAAGAAGAGTCTGTCGCAGTCTCTGTCTAAGAAAATGCAACTTTTCTTTGAGAGAGGTTTCTCGAGAAATCTCTTCTGTTTTATCTTGTTTTACTATAAAACGAATCAATTTATTTAATTTCATTTCTTTAAAATATTCATTTTTGACATGAATAAGAAAAAAAAATCTTGAAATTAAATTTCGAAACCAAACAACAAAAATTTTATGTAATTACACTATATTATGAATCTTCATTACGTTTTGCAATATATGCATAGTAGAAATCATCAGAAACAATAGGTTTTTGTATCTTCACGATTGCGATAATCTTCCAGTTGTACAAATCAGGTTGGAAGTATGACAATCTTAATTCTTCACAAGCATTTGAAATTTCAATGAAAACTCCTCCAGGTTTCATAACACGAGAAATTTCTTTGAACATTTTATCGATATCATATGATGATGTTTCTGCGCACATCATTGAATCCATTGTTCCCTTGTCAATAACTAAATCAAATGAGTTTTTTTTGTATTCAAGATCTCTTATGTCGCCAACTTCAAATCTGTTCCTCCTTCTTTCATATTTAGCTGACATATCAGCAATTACACTTGGTGATATATCAATATTCAACACATTTTTAACACCATCATCTTGAATATCGATTCCTAAAGTAGATGTGCCGCATCCAACATGAAGTGCGCTTGTATGTTCTGAAATATAAGCTCTTAAGTCCTTTTTAAGCTTTTTCCATGGTAAATACCATTCGAATTGATTAGGATTCTTTGTATAGCGCTCATCCCAGTATTTGGAGTCGGCCCATGCAATAGGCTTCTCTTTCTCGTTTGTCTGTTCCTCTAAAATTTCTTCCTCTTCGTTACTGTCACTTACTGCTTCAAAAACAGATTTCATTTGTCACTTTTTGTTCTGTTTTAATGCAAAATTGATTAATTTAATCAATTCTTATAAGCTTTTAGATCATAGTTTTAAAATCAAAAGTCCGAAAACCACATATTTTGATAAATTCAATTTGAAATCAAAGAAAATCTATATGATTAAGCTAAGTATTTCAGCTGTTTCAATCTATTTGTAGCTCCTTTATTCCGAGAGCTGCGCAATGAAGCATGTTAACATGATAATGACAATTTTTTGAAGCACAAATTAAAGCTTTATACTTAAATTTGTTCTTGGAATTTTCATCTTTCCGATGAATTGTAAGAATGAGCTTAATAACTTTACAATAACCATGTTCTGAAGTAATAATTAAAGTAATATTGTTTTAGATGCATAATGACAGTATTTTCTGATTATTCATGCTAAACTGTATATGAAAATTAGATAACTTCTTCACGCCAATTTCGCGTAGTTCTCCAATCCCATACTTTAAGTGGATGCCCTTCTGTGTTGAAAACCCAGTAAGACAGTGGCAAGAATGATGAATCACTAAACGTCATGTAAAGGTACATGAGAGTCTCAGAGAAAAAGTATGACTCCTGCTTTCCTAGGTTATGAGGATTTCCATCCACACCTTGTATTGCAGAAAATCCGTTTTCCGTTCTGCAATGTTTATTAATGCTTTGGAATATATCCCAAGCCATGTCTCTATATTGCTGCTCTCCTGTCATCTTCCATAAGTAGTAGATGGATTCCACTGTTTCTGGCCTCAAATAGTATCCATCAGTTATTATTTCAATATTGGTTTCGTCTTTCAGATTCTTATATGAAAATTCTTCTGGCATCAAACCCGTTTTCGTCATTTTGTATGTCTTGTAGTATCCATCGACGAGCTTTCTGGCCAGCTGGAAGTCTTCCTTGTGGTTCTCGTTCGCTTTAACAGAGCCTATTGCAATTAATCCTCCCAAAAATGTCGATAAGTGATGAACGTTTGGCATCTTCACCAGTTTGACTGCTGTGCCAACAAATGTGATGTTATTTATTGTATTGATTAAGTGTTTCTTTAAGTCATTCATAAACAAAACGTGTCTTTTAATTAAATTTCCAGAAATTTTTCCTGTCAACAAATATGACTTAAGAACATATTCGTAATATGAGTCATACTCGCTAGATATGTCCATGTAGTTAAACACGTTATTTATGAAACCATAATTCGGATAATAATGTAAAAGTCGTTTATAAAGGTAAAAGGCCTTGTAAACATAGTTCACATCTTGTGTTATCATGCCCATAGACAGGAATTCGAGCTGCATTGTACCTATTGTCGCTAATGTAATGTCTCCAAAAGATTTTATTCGCGATAATTGACCGTCTTTGTTGTCAATTTCTATCATATTCTTGAAGTTTCCATCCGTTTCAACTAAATCACTGACTAGATCCATGCAAACTTGTGCTTTTTCGAGAAAAATTTTATCATTTGTTAATTGGTAAGAAGAAATGAATGATGCTAAATATCGTATGATTAATTCGAATGTTGACCATTCGCCTTTGAGTGTAAAGTTGTTTTGAACGAAGTCTCGGGCTTCTTTGTATTCTTTCGTAAGATTCATTAAGATTAAAGTTGTTAAACTATCGACGATGGTTAATCCTCCACCTAATGCATCTGATGAGCATTTCTTTTCTTCAGGAATTAAATGATCTTTTCCCCAACAATTTTTTTTGTATTGATTCCAGCCGAATCTGAATGCATCTTTGATTGCTTCTCGTTTCACCATGTCTGCAGGTATATCAGGTGGCTCCCATCCGTATGTATCTTTAAAATCATGAGAAATCAAATCTTTCATGTGCTCAAAATGGGCAGCTTGTATGGAAAGCAACGCTATTACGCAGAAGAAGAATACTAATGTCATAAAACATATATATTGCGTCATAAGAAGTCGTCTACGCGTGCTCACAAGTTGACGAAACAGATGCATTATTTGTAATATTTTGATTCTTCTCAAAATTCTTAGATTTGTCACTTTTTGTATCGTGTCACTTTTAATTCTTTTCAATTTTGTCATTTTTATTAACAATCGTTATTTTCAAAATTCTTAGATTTTGTCACTTTTGAAATCTATATATTTTTCACTTTTCTTGTTATTAATTGTCAATTTTCAAAATTGTAATATTGTCATTATGGTTCACCAAATGGTGGGATAAAGTTTCAGTTTCTGGAACCCCGATTTTTTTTTATCAAATTATTTTGTCACTTTTGTTTTTGTATCATGTCACTTTTCTATTTAACCTTATTTGATTTGAATGATTCAATTTTAGAAGAATAATAACTCTTTATTGGGCGTTGTTAGAGTCATATGACTATTATAATCTATTGTAATATATGTTTTATATTAAAGTTACCTTTTGCAAATGTAAATAACAATGTTTATTTCGATAATTCAACTTCGAATTTGTTTAAAACTATATTTTTATCATATAGCTTTAGTATATATTATAGATCTGATGAAATGAAATATCTATTTTCAATGTGAGTATGTATTGTCTGACTAGAAATTGATTTGGAATATTTAGAAAATATCTGACATCGTGATAACCTTATTATGATCCGTCACTTTTAATATTGACACTTTTCTAGAAGTCACTTTTGATAATATAATGAAAACAACAATTGATGCGATACAACTTTATATGAACAAAGGAAATTTCGATATTTCACTTCTAATAATCGATCAGCTCAGCAGGGAGTCTGAACTTTCAGAAGAAGTTCAAAATTTTAAAGTCGAATGTTTATATTCCCTTCATAGATTCTTAGAAGCGCATGAATTAGCAAGTAAATATGCAGAAGATGGAAATGAAACTCAGACACTTACATTTTTAAGAGGTTTAATCTGTTATTCACTCGAATTATACGAAGAAGCAATTACGCACTTCAGAACTAACAAGCAGTGGATTCGATGGGTTACCAAAGCAAAATTAATGAATCAAATCGCGAAAAATGAATCACAACCAATTACATTTAATCAGCCACAGCAATCAACGCGTGCCGTCGAGTTTATCTGGTCTCAAACAGAAGCAGAAGTAATTCTGCTCATTACAATTCCATCAATTCTACCAAATCAGATTAAAGTTCAAAGTTATCCAAAATCTCTCGATATTAGCATATCCAATGGCCTCAAAGTCGTACATTTATTATCTTTTGAACTCGATAAAGAAATAATTCCAAGATCTACAACATATAATGTTCATCCCGACAAAATAGAATTTGTTATGCAGAAAGCAAATCCAGGAGATATGTGGGTCTTAGATAAACATCCCAAAGAGCTCCAAGATTTGGATCAAACAGCTGCTCCACCAACTATGAATACTTTATTATCTGAACTTGATTCAATTTTAGATATCACAGATGGAGATGCAATTAAGAGCTTCGAGAATATGAGTCTAACAGCAATTGAAGAGTCAAGCACTTCAACTGATGATGAATATTCTGACCAGATTCCAGAACCTCCTTCTGATGAAGTTAGAATACCATAAAACTTGTTTTGTATGTATTAGTCATAGATATAAAAAATATTATTATAATTTATGTTATTATTTAGTTGATTATTTTTTATTGATAAAATAATGTTATTATCATAATTCTTTATTATGATGGATGATAATGTAAACTATTTTCTGTCCAAACTTAATCATTTCGTCTAAAATATCAAATTTCAAGATATTTTTTTCAATATTATGCAATTTTCTGTATAAGATATATAATAAAAGTAATTGTTGATATTGTTTTCCATGTTATATTAACTTACAAAGGAAAATAAAATGAAATATATCAAACAATAAGAATTTATTATAAATAACAAATATACACACAAATGATTGGGTATGAGAAGATTACTCGAATTTGTTGAACTCTGCTTGGTTTGGAATCCAGGTTGCTCCGTAATATGGGATAACTAACGAAACAACGTAGCAAATCATACTCCAAATAGATCCAAAGAACTGATCTTTAACGTAATTTCTTACAATTTCGAAAATTGAAAATAGAATAATTATTAAAACGCGCGCATCTGATCTTTTGAGAACGAATATTGTATTATAATTTGTTATATCAGTCATAAATATGTATATTACTCCTCCAACTGATAATTCGAAAAGGATAATATAAATTGAGCGCATTTTATGCTTAATTAATCTTGAAAAGGTGTAAATTGAGAGGTATTTACTAAATGAAATCAAAACACCTCCAAAGAATGCTTCAACAATGTTGTTATGATTTGCTAATAAAAGCTCGATGCCAACGCTAAGATATTTTGCATTTATAAGACCTGTAAATAATGAAATTGCTGGTGATAGAATGTTTGAAAGATTGTAAACGAAATCATAAGGTGAAAAATTGAATAAAACCCAAATAATAAAGAAAATGAAGAAAAATCTGTAATCTGAGAACAAAACGAAGTCGGAGCTCGTAAAATATGATTCAATGTTGTCTGTTACAGTTGTTATAAACAGCGTGAAAACTAATGAAATCAGTGGAGAAGGAATTGACAAGTATCTGCGCACAATCCTGCAGCAAATTATGCAGTCAAGTATATATAATAGTGGAATACGTGGTAAATTGTCGATAAACTGAACAAATTCCTGCAATTTTTGGTATTCCAATATCATCTGTCACTTTTCATCCACCTCGTTTTTTGTGTCAACCCCTGTATTTTCAAAATATCCAAATATGAATGAAATAATGATGAAATTGGCTTCATCTTTGTCAATAGAATTGAAATGTAAATCATTCGTTAAAAAAGGGCTTTTATTATTTTCATCAACTTATAAACAATCTTAATAATGTTGAGATTTAATAACTCTTTACCATTTGCTTCAAGTGCTGAGAGAAAAAGTCTAACAATTTCAAGTGCATATCAATTTCGTGCAATTAAAAGAAGAGGATTGACATAAATTTCTTTGTGCAAAGCGAAAATATTCTATTTATGATTGGTTCGGGAGATTAAGCATTAAAAAAAATGAGAAAAAAAGAAGATAAGTTATACCAAAATAGCTAAAGTTTTACCAGATGTTTAATGCCTGTGCGAAGACCTATGGCTGCTGCTTCTATAGTGATCAGAGCTGCTATCGCTACTGCTGCTACTGCTAGATGAATCGGAAGAGTCCTTGTGGCCTCTGTGGCTTTCATGTCCTCTCCTGCTGGAGTGTGCGCTCTTCTTGCTTGATTCAGAGCCTCTCCTGCTGGAGTGCCTTGACTTGTGGTTGCTTTCGGATTCTTCTGATGATTCTTCTTTCTTCTCTTCTTCATCGTTGGCGTATCTTGGCAATCTGAAGCCTTCTTCGCCGAACTTCTTCATGAATCTCTCACGCTGCTGTCTTGAAGCCTCTGGCTTGTGTTCGTGCTCGTGGTTGGATGGTGTTCTGCCAGCTTCAGTGACATCGCCTTCCTTAACTCTCTGATCAAAGCAGCGCTTGCAGTGAGGCCTGTTGTGGCAGATGATGCAGTCCTTTGACTCAAGCTGGACGCCGCAGACTCTGCAGACGAAGCATCTCTTGTGGTACCACTTGTTCTGCCATCTGACCTTGTTGATTTCAGCGATGGAGATCTCTTGCTTGCAGTATGCGCATGACTTGAGGTACCTGATGCCTTGTTCTGGGCAGTAGTACCTGTTGTGGTGGACGACGAAGTTCTTACCGTTGAGGATCTTGTCGCACTCTGAGCACTTGAAGCACTTGACGTGGAAGTAGTGCTGCCTGTCAAAGATGAATCTGCCGAGAATTGGCTCGTGGCACTCCTTGCATGCTCTCTGCTGAGCTGTGTGCTTGCATGATTCGCAGCAGACTTGGTCTTTGATGACCTGGTAGTTGGACTGTGTGAGCTTGCATGAGCACTCGCAGCATCTGAGGCAGTCTGCGTGGATTGTGATGTTCAAGTCTCTCAATGTGATGATTTCCTCGACGTTGATCAAGAAGTCCTGGCAGAATGCGCAACGGTGAAGCTTGCCATTGACTTTAGCGCACTGGAAGCAGATTGGCTTCTCCTTCCACATGATGCACTCTGGTGGATTGATTTGCTTGCCGCAGTATGGCATTCCGCACTTGAAGCAACCTGGGCAGTAGCAACTGCCGAAAGCGAAGATGTATTTATCCTTGCATGGCTTGGAGCACTCTTTGCATGTCTTCAAGAGGGAAGACTCTGGGCCCAAGTCAACATTAGGTGTTTGTGGCTGCATGCGCTGCGAAGTCATGACCTGTGGAGGCATCTGTGTTTGCATTGGTGGAGGCATCACAGCTGACTGGAATGTCATCTGTGATTGGTATGAGACCTGTGGTGGTGGAGCGCCTGGGCTCTGGAAGCCTGGTGGTGGAGCGGCTTGAGGCATGCCTGCTGCGACTGGGATTCTTCCGGACTGGAAGTTAGCCATTGGTGGAGGAGGCATAGCCATGCCCTGGGCTGGTGGCGGTGGCATTACGCCGTTTGGACTATTTGGTGGAGTAGCGATTCTTGTCTGGCTCATTGGTGGTGGTGGTAAGCCGCCTGCGCCTGGTGGTGGAGGTAATCCTGTTCCCATTGATGCCATTCCTCTGCCAGAATTTATGGTGCCTGATGGAAGTGGGCCGGAAGCCATTGAGATTCCACTTCCTGGTGGAGGAGGCAAACCGCTAGCGCTATTTGTAGCTGATGGCAATGTGGTGCCTAATCCTCTTCCGGAATTGAACTGGCCAGGTGGTGGAGGTAATGTTCCAGATGCAACACCTGGAGGTGGTGGTAAACCGGTCATTCCTGGTGGAGGTGGTAATCCAGCACCACTGCTTGCTGATGGTGGTAACGTTGTGCCTAATCCTCTACCTGAGTTGAATTGACCTGGTGGTGGTGGCAAACCAGTGACTCCACCTGGTGGAGGAGGTAATCCACCAGCTCCTGGTGGTGGTGGTAATCCTGAGCCGAGTGTTGTTGGGATACCGCGGCCAGATCCGAGTCCATTGCTCATCGGAGGTGGTGGTAAGCCGCCTGGTGGTGGTGGGAGGCCGCCCATTCCAGGTGGCGGTGGTAATCCTGTCATTCCGCCTGGTGGTGGTGGTAATCCGGACATTTTTATAATTTTATTAAAAACTTTTTCATCAAAAACGTCAAAAAATTTATGAAAAAATAGATTTTATTCTAAAAATCTTGGAATAAGAAATTGATGTTTATTAAAAAATATTCATTCAAAAAGTTTTTCACAATTTTTCAAAAAAGTTTTGCAATATTCTGTTTTATTCTGTCATTAAAAGGAAATCGCAAAAAATTGAACTGTTTTAACGCTCTCAAAATTCAGAGTATTTCACAAATGCATTGAAAATAATAAAAATGCAAATAATTAAGTTTATTGCTTGTACTCTTTATAAATGGTATTATATATACCGAATAAATTGTATAAAATTCTCTGGATGAGAAATGATATAAATTTACATGACAAAAAATAAAATTAAATGTCAAAAATATTAATATGTTATTTGTCACTTATAAAATAACTGATAAATATAAACCTATTCTGTTTTCATCAAAAATTTGGAAATTTAGACGAATAATTTGTAAATTTTATATTATGTCTTATTTCTTTGATCTATTATATTATCTATCCTTTACTTTTGTTGTGAACAGAAATGAGAGCTCAAAACGCAACAATTTTTATTCCAAATCAGACGTTTTACAATAATAGCATGCAGTTATATGGGGAAAAGTGAAACTATATATACACATATTTTCGAGTAACTCATATCATTCCTTATACAAAAAAAAAATTGACACGTAATTTATACTTTTGACAATTTTATACTTTTTTGGCATGTAAATGTTATTTCTGACGGTTTAGAACAATTTTGACATGTAAACAAAGGAGGCACAAAATGGATTTGCTGCCTCATCCATTAGACATATTTGATAACTATATAGTTGTCAATACCATTAAGAAAGTTAGTGATGGGGACTGCGACACCATTACTGAGATATTAACTAAGGCTTTCGGCAAACAAATCAAAGAAATTCGTTGTGTAAATAAAGAAAAACTCGTTTTTGGAGTTAATTACGATCCTCAGGAGGATATAACAGGCAAGGCAATTAAAGGTCCACATCCAAAAGCGCCTGATGCCCCAGAATTTAGAGCATTTTGGAATAATATGTCTGAAATTCAGAGAAGCACAACAGATGGCGCGCTTCTGGAAGCTATTACACTCAAAACAGATGATCCTGTTACTGAAATAGCCACTCTTGCCCTTCAAATTCACTTCGATCAAAAAGTCTCAGTAAAAGTCATCAGAAGAGATATAAATTCAATCTTCGAGGTCGGTGGACAGCAAATTCCGCAGTCTAATCCACAGTCTGCCTTTGACGAGTTAACAACAAAATTAACAACTTTGCGCAATCTCACGATTTCTGTTTCAAACGTCATCCCTATATCACCATTCCTCAGGAAAACCGCTGTTTTCCCATATTCACTCGTTTCTGAGAAATCTCACTATAACTGTATCGCTCCTGAAGCTATCAAAATCATCATCAAGCTGGAAGGTTTTTCAGCATGGCCGACAAAGCAGAGGGAAGTTGTTCCATTCAAAGTCGCCGCTTTCTTGCAAATTCAAAAAGCACTCGAAAATCTTCACATTGAATCAAGAACGACACCAACAGGCATCGACATACTCTTCCGTGGCTACGTATTCAGCGCTGTCGGCATCCACAACGCTGAACTCGCTGATTTTAAAGGAACAGCTTATGGAAAACAGCTAGAAATGCTCGAACGCGTCGATAGACTGCAGCATGCTAATGTTTACGCCATGACAACTAAGTATGAGTCATTTTCAGTGGCTGTTCGCGCAGCAATTCGCTGGGTTAGAAGAAATTGCGTTGCAGAGAACCTTCTTTCTCATGAAGCAATTGAATTACTCATGATGCACATATATGAGACCACAGTACCACCAAAATATCCATTCACAGCCTTACACAGATTTATTTCTTTATTATATCATTTAGATGAATCGAAACAGAATGTTTTCTCAGTGTTAAGCGCACACCCAGATCTTCTTCGTGAAGATCATCGTCCACTCGTTGTCGTTGCTCCTTACTGTAGAAAATCAGAATATACAGATCGTGGCCCTTCAGCTTTCATCATTAAATTCTTACGCAGAGCAGCTAAAAACAGCCTTGAGTACTTGAGAAGGCGCGAATTAACAGTCAAATCCGACATGGATTTGTTGCAAAACGTTTTCTCAAGAGTGAAATACAATTGGCACTATATTATAACTCCAGTGCTAAAGGAGAGACCATTCCCAGGCAGATATTTGTTCTCTAAAGGCTCAGTCCACGGAAAATATGATGTTCCAGGAAATGGCGTCGCTCCGAATCTTGACCAGCTCATGCCAGGCTTTGATCCAGTCCGCATGCTCGTGGATGAGATCGCTGTGAGGTATGGACAGGTTGTGAGGATCTGGTATGATGAATTTGGTGGAACAAAAATTGGGTTAACGTTTTTGGACGCTGCATTGGAAGATGTCAAGGACGCAAAGCCAGAAAACATGAACCTTGCACGCATGGATAAGGATGGAAAGCTCAGACTCGACGTTGAAGACATTATTCAACAAATTAAAGTTATTGGCGGTGAAATTATCGAGAAAATCGAATCAGACAGTAGTTTAGAGAAAATCAAATAGAATAGAGTTATTTTTTTATAAAGATTTTATAATATATTAGAAAAATATTGTTGAGAAATATTTTTTGCGAGTGTTTTGTGCAAAACAATGACTCTTCAATGCACAAACTGCATACCATATTTGTAAAGTATGAATAAGAGTCTTTTTTAACAAATTAATTTATTGATTTTTCAAAACTTGTTCATAAGAGCAAAAAAAAGAGACCAAATATTTCCATTCATTAAATTTCGTGATAAATTTACATGAAAACTTGTCCAATATTGATAAACTTTTCAATTCAATATTAATTTGTTTTCTAATTTAATTATAAGATTGTTTTCTAATAATAATGATAAAAATACAAAAGAATCTATTGATAGAGGTGTCGGCACAACACATAAAAAAATAATTTAAGAATAAGGCATTATAGTCCTGCAGTTAGCGTAAGGATGTCTGCAGAAAGGACATTCGCCACTTTGTTTGAACCACCTCTCCCAGCATCCTTTGCATAGCATATGTCCGCAAGGAATTAAAATCGCGTCAACTTTCTCTTCCATGCAAATTCCGCATGTGTCATTTTCGTTCGACATACAATGCGGTTGGATGACAGAATCGTAGTCCAATCTGCAGAGCGGGCAGTACCCCTGCTGTTCAATGCAGTCCGAGCAGTAGCAGGCGTGCGCGCATGAGCTGAAAAGTGACTTTGAGCAATCTTTACCGCATTTCCAGCATTTTGGTGTCGACGGCATATTCGTGTTTTCTATTATTTTGTCTTCGACGTTTTTTACATTCTTGAATTCGTGCTTTCTGCCTTGAGTTATAATGTTGGGATTCTCGGGAAGCGAGGAGTCCCATAAATCAACGAAGCCGCCAAATCTGCAGCGAATTTCTGCGACTTCCATTTTACCCATTTTTATGTTTTTCGCGTTAACTTCTCCGCCGCAGAAAGACTCGATGCCGACTTCAGACGGGCCATTAATTTGACAGTCCCATATGTTGAGGACACCTTTATCGAATGATGATACGCATGCGTGCTTGCATCTGTTAAATGTGCAGTTTTTGCATTCTTCAATAAAACCTTCGCAAGTTGCTAAGCCAAATCTGTCTGTGTCTTCAAATACGCAGTCAGATATGCGGAGTGTTGATCCTCTGCGACACATGACGCAGCTGCTTGGGGTTGTTTTGAATGTGCAATTAGTAATATCAAAATTAGATTTTTGAGCGAGTGAAACATGCGGATATGAAGAATCTAAAAAGCTGCAATCAGTGATTTGGCCTTGACAACAAATACTGTTAAGACAATTACCGTTAACTCCTATAAATGTTGAACCAAATACTTTAACTTTACTGTCATTAACAAATAACGAAGTTTGATTAGAATTAGAAAATGTACAATCATAAATCTCTATTTCAGAATCGTTAAAACATGAGATTGACGTATCTTTAGATTTACAAAATTCGCATTCTTCGCATTTTGCATATCCTTCGTTAACAATTGATGCAAATTTCGAATTTTCCAGCTTTGTTTGTTTAATAATTAATGTTCCACCATTCATATTTGCAATAAAGTTTGATTGGCCATTTTCGAAGTTACATGATAAAATTTCCGCATGTCCATTGTTGGTAATAACTACTTTGTTTAAATCCTTGAAGATTGTCGAGATAATTGTTATAATTGAGAAATTTTGATTTATTATTGTATAAAGATGAGAGTTTATGAAAGTGCATTGTGTAAGATCTAAATTGGAAGTCATATCTGCGTCGATAATATAGTCAGTTTTCGTTTTTTCTGATGTAAATGTGCAATTTTCGAATGTTACATTGGAATTAATAATCTTTATATATCCATCGAAGTGCATATTTGTAAATTTGACATCACGATCTATAATAAAAAGATGCTCGGCAGTAACTTTAGCTTCATTATCAAAATTAAATTTATAATTATCTGGAATACTCCAGGATTTTGGTATCGTGTATTCTCCCATTTTGATATATACATTGTTTTCGGCATCGGCAGTACTCAAAAGCTCTGGAAGTTTGTTTGCTTCATCACTTTCTTCGCTCATAATATTCCAAAAAATTCCAAAAAAAATCTGACTGCCAAAATTTTTTGATTAAAATATAATTATTTTTGAGCAAAAATATCAAGAGAAATGATGGTTTTAGAACCTGTACATCATGAAATAACAATATTTAAGGGGAAAAAAATGATTTTTGAAAATTGTTGTCACTTTTGAGAATATATCATAAATTTTTGTTCATGTATATGTTCACTATCATATAATGTATTTTTGCTGTCACTTTTGAGAAAAATCCTAATTCAAACGAAAAATTCAAATTGAATTCAAGAATTATCAGTTTTTGGAGTTGAAAATAATCGTATGTCCTTTAATGGTAATCTTCTCAACAATTTTTTAAAATTTTGACATGTAAAATATTTAATTTGATATATTCATGAAAAATTTGATTTGAATTTGACATGTAAATTGAACAAAATGCATATAATTACTGATGAAAAAAAAACTTTTCTAAATATTGACACCATTAAAACATTAAAATATGTAATGTATAAAGTAGTAACTCATCTATAGAATACTCCTTAGCGGTACATCTTTAATTTTATCATTCAATAATAAATTTTGCAAAAGGCAACTTTATCCGTGAGAAAAAAAAATTAGGTGTCACCCCCTTCATTTTATAATAATGAGTAAGAAGCGAGTGGAGGAATTCCAGGAAATACTGGATTCTCCACTTGGCAACTTCCTAATGAACAAGCTACGGTCATATGAAAACAAAGTATTATACAATATGTTTGATCAAATAAAAATCAATCTGAAAAATAACATTTACACCTCTTCAAAAGCATTCTTTGGTGATGTAAAGCATACATGTGAATACATGGCACGAATATTTGGCATAGATTCCGAAATTGGGCTCGGATTTTTAACAATTAATCAACTTGTTGAAGAAAAAATGCAAAAATCATTTCAGAAAATATCTATAGAGGACTACAAAAAGAAGTTTATTCCTATTATTGCTGAATTAGAGTTAAATTTAGAAAAATTACCATCGAGCTTTGAAGAATTTGAACAAATACTACTTAAAATGGATAGAAGCTTACATCCAATTCACCCTACTACATCAAAGGATGAAAATCCACTAAGCGAATTCAATCTTAAAAGATTACAGCAAGCAATACTGAAAATAGCAAACGATGAGCAACTAGGTGACATAATAGAAATACTTATCACATATGAAATTGATCCATTCTCTGATAAAACAGAAAAAAGCTTCAAATTGAAACTTAATGATTGCCAACCACAAACTCTTATGCTACTATGGAATTATTTGCTTGCCAATGAGCTTGTTCCATGAATTCAAAACACAAAATATTATTTCCTCAAAATAATCCTCTTAATTACATTTTGTGATGTATTAATAAGAGGCATTTTGGTACACTTATAATGTTCTTCCATTTCAGACAATATTAAGGTAATTTTCATGTTGATATTTTTAAAAATGATATCAACATCAAATACTGCAAATCTGAATTGAAAAATTACCTAAAACCTTATAATTGGGACATTGATCGAAAAAATAACCATATTTATAAGATCAATTTCAATAAATTTTTTTACTTTTTTGTTTGAACTAAATATAATGATAATATTATTATTTTTGCTTTTGACTATTGCATGGCTTAATTGTAATTTCATAAAACTCAAAAAAAAAATCATAAAATAAATTATATGTATTTCATATATGTTATATGGAGAAAAGTGAAACTATTGAGATGAAGAATAATATAATGATAAATATTTAAAAATCTAATAAAAATAGGAAAAAACAAGTCCAAATGACGTTTTTTCGAGTTAAATAGTTTTATTATATGTTTAATATATGAAATATGATGTCAAAATGAGTGATTTCAAAACAAAAATTTAAAAACGAACAAAAAATAAAAATGAAGCCTTCGTCTTTTCTTCCTTCTCAGTGCAATCGCGCGGAGTGGATTGACGCAGATCACTATGTCACGTCCATTGGATACAACTTAGCGATCGCTTCTATCTCAGAGCCAAGCGATTTCGAGTTTCTCGAAGGACATTCACAAGTAATCAGTGCATTCGCTGTTTCTAAGTATAAAACTCTTCTTGCTTCAGGCCAGGCTGGAAAAGAAGACGCAAATGAGAAATCTACACCAGTTATTCTCTGGGATTTAAATACACGCCGCCAAACTATGGTTTTGCGTGGTCACAAGGGCGCAATTAAGAATATCTGTATCTCAGAAGATAACCGCTTAATCGCAGTTTCAACCGATTCATCAACAAATATTTGGATTTGGGATACACAAGAGCAAGACTTAGCTACATTCCTCGATCCAGGTGCCATCCCATCAACAATCACTTTCGCGGGCACAAACAAGAACGAATGGTACTTGCACGTGACGCACGATAGAAGATTGCTTCAATACATCATCAAATTCGATCATAGGACATTCGAGTACTCAGAAAAGCATGATTTTTACACAAATCCGACAAACGGTTACTTCAGGAGCTACAATTCATCCTGCGGCGAATTTCCATACTTCTTTGCTGGCTCTGTAAGCGGCGAAGTCAGCATCTACAACGCTACATCACGCACGATTCGCACATTCGTTGAGATAGATCAGTTTGCTTTAGCTGCTATGGCTGTAATAAATCAAAATACGATTGTCGTCGGTGGTGAGAGCTTATCTATCGTCACTGGTGATGATAAAGCCTGGAAGTGCACCAAACAAGTCAAATTCGATGCTCCAATCGCTTTCATTTCGAATTTCAACGGAAAATTCTTAATTCGCACAGAAGACACATGCCTTTACGTTGTCGATGCCAATTCTCTCCGCTCACAGAAGATATTGGATGGAATTCGCGCTCCAGTTCTCAGTGTAGCAGTAAATAATAATTACGTAGCCGCAGTCGCTCTCGGAAAGACAGGAACAGCATTGTTAAACGTATCCGGACCGATAACACTCACCAAATTCATCGGCAACATCCAATCAAGAGTTGTTGCAACGTCTCCAAATAACGATTTCATTCTTGGTCTCTTAGATGGCAGCATTATTTCTCTTTCCGCATCCGGCAACATCAATTTCCGCACCCCATCAATCCACAGAGGCCCAGTTACAGCTCTCTGCATCACGAAAGAATTTATTTGCTCGGGCGGCGAAGATGGCTTCTTGAGGATCATCACACACCAGAGCAGGTCCCTAGTTAACGAAACATTAGTCCACAACGGCGTTGTCAACCAGATTATTCCGGCCGAAGGATTCCCACAGCGTGTTCACTCTGTTTCAGCCGACAGAACACTCACTACTACAGAGGTAACGACAGGAAAGAGGATCTGCCAGGTCATAGGAACAGGCAGGATCGGATTCATGGCCTGCCAGCAGTTCAAGGACGGAGAAGGAGAAGTCATCGTCGCAATGGGTGATGGAAGCCTCAAAGCTTACGACTGGCCGCGAAAGGGAGTCATTTTCGAGGACAGGACGCCAGATGGGCTCCAGATCAACACTATTGCGCTGAGACCGGGCAAGGGAAGAGTCCTCGCGTGCGCTGGCCTCTGCGAATACATATCCATGGTCGACTTCGAGACTGGAACGTGGTCAGTTTTCGGCCCAGCTCACACACTCGACACACACTCTGTCTGCTGGTCGCCTGATGGAAAGCTCTTGATTTCTGCCGCTGATGATGGTCTCGCTTTGTGGAAATTCTAAATTTTATTTTTAATTTTTTTTTGTTAAACTCATCAAACGTTTTTAATAACATCATCACCAGTAACACATTCATTTTACCATATAATTTATCTTATACATATTATAAATCTGTATTTTCATATTGAAATTTTCCAATTTTTTAATAAATATATAGATTTTACAGTGATATAACCATATTTGATCTTAAACAATTATTATTTTTGATTGATTATTGATTAATTTTGGATTATGAAATTTTCAAAAAAATATTTAAAAATTAGAGCAAAATATAAGGAAAATTGAATACATTTTGAGTAGTTATATATGATAATTATAGTAAGATTCAACAATTTTTATTAAAAGTCAAAATTTGGATTGAAATTTCATCAAAAAAACGAAATTAACACAAAATATAATGAAAATTTAATACATTTCGAGTATTTTTCTATGAAAATTAAAGTAAAATTCATCTATATATAATTAAAGCCAAGATTTGAATTGAAAAATGATCAAAAAACCGGAATTTTGGATTTTTATCATGATACCATGAGTGTACCAATTATGAATGATCCAAAAATGCGATTTTTCGGAATAAAATCTAGAAAAAGTGTACGTTTAGAAAGAAACTTTTTCCGTTGATAAAAAAAAACAAAAATGGAAGAGGAGAACGAGCTCCCCTCTAATGAACCGTTTCTTGTAGAGATGTTCAACGTAAAAGAGCCGAGCTACATGCCGAGAATACCAATAGACAATCAGAGAGTCGAAAATAACGAGTCTGCATTATCAAATCGAAGCAGAGCCTCAGCACGATCAGAAAAACGCGCTCCTAGAAATTACCAAAACCTGGAGCCCGCAAAACCTAAAAGAAGAAGGAGGAAAAAACAAGATTATAATCCTCTCGAATTTCTTTTGGACGAAAACTCGTCAAAAGCGTCGAAAATAGCTACAAAGTTGTTATTCGGTGGATATATCGAAGAAGATTGCACGCCAGAGATTTTCGGAATTGTTATTAAAGATCTTGAACATAGATGTGATGTTTTCATGCTGAAAGGAGCATTTCCGGAGTCTCTTAAGGCTTCTGAGGCTATTGATGTGGCAAAACAACTGCAAATAAATGCGATTAAGAAACAAACACAAGAATACGAGCTCGCTGATGTTAACCTACGTCAAGGACATATGGAGACGGATGCAACCATCTTCAAGCACCTTTCTCGCGCCCAAATGAACGAAATTCGAGAGAAAAATAAAATAATCATCCAAAGAATGAAGGAAAAACATCAAAGAGAACTTGAAGAACACGAAAAGAAGTGGAATTCAGACAAAATGCAGCGAAATTACAATCACAGATCAGCTAAATTACAAGAATTACTGAGTTTGGAAAGAAGATTACACGCTGTGGGCAGAACTGAAGAAGCCAACCGTATCAAAAAGCAGGCAGAGATACTAGAAGCCCACGAATACGCTGAAAGCAGGCTCAGATTCGAGACAGATTACAGAGAATCAAGAGAAATGTTGTTGAAAAAACAGGCAGATGAGCTTGACACATACAGAAAGGCGAATGAGGTGAGGAAACAAGTGTTTAAAAACAAGTATCAGAACGGAAAACGAGCTCTAGGTAACAGAAGAGCGATGTTGAAGCACCAGGAAGAGATAGCGAAGGATCCTGACCGGGTTTGGAAACTTAAACATCGTGGTGAAAGAGATACAGTAGTTACAGGCGCCAGAAAAGAAGGCGTGAAAAATTTACCTCCAATTAGTCCAATACTTCTTCCTCCGTTAGAAGAAAGGCATTCGGCCCGAAAATAAATTGTTTTGTATAGACTAAATGTTGTTGTTATACTATGTTGATTTAAGAAATTCTTTTTTAATATATAGAAAAAATTTATAATTTTCATTCCATTTTTCAATTTTAACCACAAACTCAAGAATATTATCCAATTCTAAATAAACAAATCAAATATAAAATTGGAGATAAATCATTTTATCAACAAGAATCAAACTAATTCCATAAAATTCGATTTGAAATTTTAAAAATTTATCGATTTTTTGGATTTTATTGATATAAATCAATGAGGTGGGTTACAAGAGTGTTAATTTTTATAACTAAAATGAATCAAAATGATTTTTAAAGACTTTAACTTGTAATCATTAGTACATTTTTCTTCGATTTTCTTTTTTGATTAAGCAAGAACTCATATTTCTCTCCGCAGAAATCTGTATTATTGTTGTTTTGTGCATTGTCGTAATAATTATGAAATGATTTGAATATTCATTATACAAACAAAATATTTTTATTCTTCCAATATTTTTTCAATTTCTTGGGCCATTGCTACTGCTTTCTGACACTCTTCTGATTTAGTTTCGAAACTTAAAATATTTTCTAGTGCATCACTAAATGCTTCACTCTGCAGACATGATTCGAACTTGAAGAACAAGGGCGGTTTTTCTATAGATCTTTGATGCAAGTAATTCAAAAACATTTCCAAAATCGGAATCATTTCTTCATCGAAATCAAGACACAGCAATTCAACAATCTTATCAAGGAACACTGCATCTTCGCGATTAACGAAGTCAACAACTGTTTTCATTCGATTATATTTAACAATTAAAGTAAATAAATTTGCTGAAAGAACAGTTGATAGAAATGAGTCAGACATGCGAGTAATTACATCTGTGGCTAATGGCTCTAATGTTATTGCTTCAATGAATGCTGGAGAAGCTCTTGAAAGCTGGATTAATAATCTAAAAGCTAATTCATGGTAATTGTTAATATCATGGCAAAACATTGAATGACACAATGATACTATATTAAGCTGCAAAAACATTTCCGCTGTTTCTTCAGAAATTGCTGCTAAAATTAAATTTATTGAACTTTCGAATGCAAGAAAGTTAAATCCGAGAGATTTTTCAATCAAATACGGGAAAATATTGTCACGAAGAGTCAAATCTAGTATTTCAGGAAATATCGATCTATAATATTCGAGAACTGGAGCAGTGAACTTCCCGACATTAAATACAAACTTATTGGTGGCTTCGTATATATGTCGTGCAAAATTTAAGCCTTGTGGCGCAATTTCGGGAGTTTGTGTAATATCTGAAATTGTTGTCATTAAGCGAAGAGCTGAGTTGAACTCATAATCTTCTTGTTTGCTTGTGATAATATCGACGATTTTTGAAAATATATCTGCTTGAATAAAGTCTGAAATGTGTTCTGGATATTTCTTGATAAAATCATTAATCTTGTAGATGATATCATCTGTTGTAGCGTTTTGAGAGATCGTTTGTATGAGTTCTTTTGTAATTATTGCATCTTTCGTGTCTGGAAAGAAGATAAATAAGTTTAATAATAGTAAAATAGATTGCTGAGAGATATTCTCGTCTGTTTGGCCTGCTAAAAAGACCAGTCGTTGATAAAATTCTGGTTCTGGTTTTGGAATCGTACAAACTCCTGAGACAAAGAGTAATGAAGCCTGCGAAAGCTGCATGCTGACAATATCCGCGTTATCTGACATGATTCCTTCTTGTAATTCGGCTAAAATTTCATTTGAGCCAATATTTAAAATGTCTTTAAATTGATCAATACTAGGTGCATTAGGTTTGTTGTCGCGTGAAGGTTTTGAATTAAAGCTAGGAATTAAACTTTCTCGTTTTTTTTCGGGATTGAAAAATTGGAAATCGGACAAAATATAAAAATGATTTGAAATATAAAAAGAAAAGATGAAAAATAAAGGTTTTATAAAGAAAAAATATACAAATAAAGAAAAAACTAAAGCATCAATGAAGCTTTGATCTAAGGATATGAGCTGCTAACTCATCTTCATCTAAAGTCATAGTTGTCGCTGGGATTAAAGAGTCGCTAGATGATTTTTGTTCCATCCTCTTTAATTCGAAAGCCATCTGTGCATTTTCAGCTCGCAGTATTGCCGCTTTTTGTTTAAGACGCTCTATTTCATCGCTTATATTTATTGATGGGCCTTCTGGTGCTACTTTATTCAATCTTTGTAACTGCGCGAGTTCTTTTGATTTTGTTGATATATTCTTCTTTAGATCTTTAATTTCATCAAGTAATTGACCACTTTCTGTCTCTAACTCGTTAGTATTCGAATTTATGGAATCAACAGAATCTTGTAGTTGGGCTAAAGACTCATTAGCTTCACCCTGCTGATTAGTAAGCTGCTCGTTCTCTTCTATGGCATTCTGATAAGCCTGGCGAAGCGAATATAACTGATTTTCGTGCTCTTTGATTGAGCTTTGTAACTTTGAGAAATCTTCTTCGAATTTAATATCATCGTGAGTTTCTTTTTCTTTAGCTGCTTCTAGACGAGATTCGCAAGAGTTAACGCATTCATTCCATTGTTTCTTGAACTGTGCGTTTTCCTGCTTCAATCCTGAAAGAATGAACGACAAGGAGTCGAGTTTGGCATCAATAACTCTTTTAAGTTTGTCCAATTCTACTGGAGCAGAATCGATATTCGAAGGAGAAGCATTAAACGTATTTGTTTGCATTTCATGAAGTAGCTTTGCGTATTCTTGATTGCCTTGTGACATCGAGAAGTCTGGCTTTTGAGATTTCAAACGATAAATTTCTTCTTTAATGGCGTTATTTTCTTCAACAAATTTCTGATATGATTGATATGCTCTGCCTGTATCTATTCTTCCTGATGATGGAGAATTAGAAGAACGCGAAGATGAATTCATAATTCTCTGTTTTTGTTCAAAATAGCGCGAAACTATCGTTTTGTCGGATAGTGATGAAATAATCTTCTCAGCAAGTTCAAGTGAAGCCTCGTAAGGATCCCTGGCTTGTCCTGACGTGTTAAAAGAACTCGACAAGTTACTCATTGACCGTTTTCTAATTTTTTTCATAAATTTTGGCAACCTATTTTTGTTGTTGATTATGATTATATACATGTTATTTACCCATTTTCGCTAATAAAATCAGTCATTTGACTAATTTGACATTTTGTCATGTAAAATTTCATATTTGTCACTTTGTAAATAACGAGTTTAATTTTTCTAAGGATTTTGTCATCATTAATTAATTTCAATTGCACTTTATCACTGAAATTGCCCAAAAAGATTCCGAACTGCTGTTAATTTTTGAAGTGCAAGCAATTCTATTTTCATCACAACAATGAAGCCAAAATCAATGCTGTTTTGGTGTCATTCTTTTTTGCATTGATATTAAGTTATTGTTTGGAGTATGTGGAACTTCAAAATAACTAAATAATGAAGTTAAGTCTTTGATATTACTATTTTATTCATCGACATCATTTCTGGAATTACAACAACTTATTTTGTATCTTTACAATGATTATTTAATGAAGAGAGAATCAAATCTTTCTGGTTGTTATGACTTTTGCATTGATATAAGAACTCTGAGAAAGGATTTCATCATAATTTTTATATTCTTGTCTGATAGAGATGTCTATCTCGCACATATACATGCCCTGGAAACCCCTTGTTGAAAAATCACAAAATCTTGGATTTGTTATAGAGTAAATCACAGAGATTTTAAACAAACAAATTACATTGATTTATAATCATATAAAACCTGCTCAAGGAACAATCTATCTTCGTCAAGTTTTGACTCTTCCATGCCAGTGTCAAGGTATTGGTGAAGATAAGCGCCAGATTCCATCATATTGTGGAATTTTTGCAACAAATCATTTAGTGGATCAACAATGACTTGCGAGTTGACCATAGCAGTTGTGTACTGATCATATCCGAGGAATTTTCGCGTGCTGGTTGAGACAAGCAAAGGATCATCATTATCAGAAGGGAAGAAATGCTGGCACTTCATTATATCATGATTTAACATGTATCTCTTCGCCTCATTTGTTTCTATTCCTCTGAAAACTGTCCAAATCGCATCGCATTTCTTTATTGGCATCTTACTGCGTGGATCTGTGACTTGTCTTATCTGCCTGATGCTATGGCCAGTAAAATTGCCCGTGGCAACCATGGAAATAATGTTGTCAATAAGTGAGCTCCAATTATAATTTGAAAATCCGTGAGCTCTGTCAGATTCTATTGGATATCCAAATATATGCAGCAATCTTCTTGTCGGAATTTGCACTAAATGAGAGAGAGGCTGGCTCCAGAGTGGAACTGTACATAATTCGTAAGAAGGAAGGAGCAAACCTGTTAAATTCTTCGAGAAAATATCATTCATATCTGCTAGTGTAACATTTTCAGCGCCTTTTTGGATAGATGCGATCGCGTGAAGTGTATCGTTGTAAGTTACAGTGACAGCGTCGCTATTCTTAATCAGTGTTGACAAAGAAAGGACAGAGTTATAGTTTTGAACCATAACACCGCCTGTTGTGTATGGCCAAACGACATTATTTACGATTTGGGCTCTTGGTCCAAAAGTATCACGTACACACTCAGTGATTCTTGATCCAAGGCCACTACCGGTGCCACCACCGAGAGATTGGAAGAATAAAAATCCTCCGAATCGATCGCATTTTTCTGCTTGATGCTGAAGACGAACCATGACTTCGCTTGTAGCAGCGAATCCATTTTTATCGTAACCGTATGCCCAGTTATTTCCTGAGCCGCATCCTTGTGCCCAAACTGAGCACGCATCGTATTTCCAGTTTCTTGTTGCGAATTTATCACTTACAATTGTGTTAACAGCCTTGCTTTCTGTGTCAATGAGAACTGTGCGCGCAATATACTGACGATCTTCAGTTTCGTAAAATAATCTTCGGTAAGCGTCTTGATCAACAAAGTTCTGGGCCTCTCGCATGTAGTTCTCGGTAAATGACGAGGCCATTTGGACGCCACATTGACCAACACCGCATGCAATTAGCTGCGTCATTTTTAGTAGCCGTTTAAAAATAATTTGTGATATTTACACGACAAATACAATTTTTACACGACATATTTTCATTACAAACTTTGTATTACAAATATTACCTTAACACTGTGAGCTAAAATAACAGTCCTGCTCCATCATATGGAGTAGATTTATGATGAACCTATCTCATATTTACATTGGATGTTATTTTAGGAAAATTCTATTTGACAAATCCTTTTTCTTCGATACTACAATTTTACAATGAAACTCATTCAATTATAAGCAAATTAATGTGCTAAAAGCCAAAATTGCGGTTTCAAGTACTTATATAGTATTCGAAACTTTGACAAATCGATATTTGCAAAACATTTTACTTTTTCTTTTTGAGTCAACATATGAACCAATTGTCAATGATCTAAGTGGCTGTATTATGAAGTATTGAAATAAAAAACACGTTTTTAACAATGCCGCACCATTATAAATCATCTTGATGCAAAAAAGTATTTTTGTCATTTTGCTATTTTACGCGATAATATTAATGTTTACGCGACATAACGTGTTTACATGTCAAAATAATTCAGTCATGATTTCCAATCTAGTAGCCGAGGATGTTGAATATGAAGCAGATAGATTTGAAGTAAGAAACAAGTTCCAATACAATATAGCCGCAATGGTATCAGAAGCAATCTACGCTTTATTGGAAACTCCTGATGAAATTCTTAAAATTGAAAAATTAGATATCGTTTCTAATGCTATGAATGCAAAAAGTAAGACTGCATTTCCAAATGAACTCATCTCACAGGATTTCCTTAAAGAAATATATAGCTTGGCATTTAAGACGCATGACCATCCACTTTCACTAACAGCATTACGTTTCATACATGATGTTATTGCACGTAATGATGAATTTGATCTCGATATTGTTAAAGCTTGCGATATTAATTCAATTATCACGCTTCATAATTACATTGGAGGTGCAACAAAGCAAGAAATAGAAATGATATTCTCAATACTTTCTCATTTTATTCGTAGAAGAAGAGATTTTGCAGAATTAATTATTGAAACATTTCCATTTTCAGAGATAACAACAAGTCTCCCCACCGACAATGATAATTTGTTCAATTTAAGTGCATTCACCCATGCAATTTGTTATCAATTCAATAATATTGAAATAATTGCTCCTTTTTACCAATTCGCTTTTGCCAATTTAGCTGTAAATATTATTGAGAAACGAGATATAGAAACAGTTTATAATTTTGTATCTTCCATCCATGAAATAACAAACAAAAACATAGATTTTCTTGCAATTTCACCTCAGCCTGAAGAAGTCTCTAGTTTGCTTGCAATTGCATATAAAGCCAAAAAGCTCAAGGTTAGGATAATGGTTATCGAGATTCTTCAAAAATTTTACACTTTGACTCATAAATCAAAATTATTTTCAGTTTTCACGCCAAAAATCTTAATCAATCGCATTTCATGCCCAATCTATGAGGATAAAAACAACACTGTGCTCACCACAAGAGCAATGGAGTTATTAACTGAAGTAATTACATCCGGAAAATATTCTTTCACCCCAGAATCGGCTTTCATGGATAATCTTAGAGTTTTGATCAATTGCAACACTTTGGAAGAGAGATTTGCAGCTCTTAAGCTTATTACAGCATTGGTTGAATACGGAGAACACGCAACGAAACTTAATTTCCTGCATTCTTTTAACAAACACGTCTTGGAGTTCCTTGAGAGTGATAACAATGATTATCTTTTGTATGCACTAAGATACGCAATGTCTATGTGCATGTTTGCTCGACCACAAGGAAAAATTGATGTGATTATTAATGATCTTGATGAATACAAAGATATTATCGGTGAAATTGCTATGGAACATGAAGATTGGATGATACACGGATTTGCTAAAGCACTTGATCAATTTATTAACGATATTGAAAATCCAGAAGTTGAAGAATTTGAATGAAAACGTAATACATATGTTGAAGGATATTAATGAGACTTACGTTAAGAAAGGTTCTTTCAAATGCTAAGGACTAAAAAAAGAAGAACACTTACCACATAACTATAGTTTAAGATAAGATTGCTCTATTCGTGAAAATACTGCAATCGAAAATGAAAGAATTCGGAGTCGAAGAAGTTTAGCTTAAAATCGTTTGCCCAGCATTTACACACCACCAAAACAATAGTTTATATCATTGTATGTAATATAAAATTAAAATTTGGTAGCAAATCATTATTAAAAGTATTATAATGTGAGGTGAAGAGAATTTATGACATGTAAAATCAAAATATTTGACATAAAAAATCGGATTCCATCAAACAGAAATGTTTATTTATTTAATCTAATATCATTTTTAATAAAAAATTTGCGAAAAGGAGGATAAAAAGCGACATATTTTAAAATCTTTGACACGTAATCTTGGAAATCCGACATGTAAATAAAATATGTCAAAAAATACGATTAAGAATTGGGCATTGATACTTTGATATGTTCACATTCAATAGGAGTAAAAACAAATGTAATAATCTTTGGCCGCTATGATTGTGAATATAAATTTACTGAATAAGAAAAGAAAAAATTTGCGCGATAAAATTAATTAATATGTTTTATAGACGCGATAAATGAATTATCGAAATTGAGAGAAAGACGATCAAAACGATGACTCACCATAAAAAAAAATCGTATAATAGGGGAAAAGGATTAAAAGATAGAATCAGTATGCGGAGCAGTATATGAATTAGTACTTAAAACAGAGGACAATTTGGAAAAAAACGTAAATAATTTGAAATTTGATGAAAAAGGAATTATTTATAATGGCAGCACGATTGAAATAGTTTATTTCTTCTTTGGAGCAACCTTGCCCTTGATCTCTTCGACCTTTGGCTGGTTGATGGCAGCACGGACCTTGAAGAAGGCCTTGCGTGTTTCCTCGAGGATTGTGAACTGGAGGGCAGCGAATGGGACGACCTTGATGAGGTTGAGGCCAACACCACGGTAAAGTCCTGGAACACCTTCCTTGTTGTAAACTGTCATGAAAGCATCGATCATGCCGTTGTAGATTGGCTTGCCCTTTTCATCCTTGAGCATCATGCGCTTCCTGATGACATCGAATGGATATGAGAATGTCTGTGAGAACATACCGGCAGCAGCACCGATAAGGCAGTTAGCGAATGGTGAGATTGGCTTGCCTGGAGCGATTCTTGTTGTGTAGAGCTGCTTAAGGCCGCCATAAGCGTAGAACTGAGCGCCCTCGTATGGGATAACACCCATAACTGTTGGGACGATACCAGCGTAGAGGGAAGAGAAGCCTTCCTCCTTCATCATTGTGAAAGCGCAGTTGAAGATACCTGTGTACTTGCCTGGGTAGACTGTGATTCTTGTGCGGATAACGTCGAGTGGGTATGTGAGAACCTGGGAGATAACACCAGAGAGTGAGCCGAAGATTGTTCTCTGGAAGCCGACGAGTGGCTTGCCCTTGCCGATGCGCTTCTCGAGTTCTTCGTATGTGTAGAACTTGATAGCGGATTGTGGGCCGAGTCTGATGCAAGCAGCCCAGTTGCCACGCCAGAAGCCAGCAATGCCTTGCTCAGCCATGAGCTTGCTGATTGTGTCCTTGACGGAGCCACCGCGGGATGAAACCTGCATGAGCATCTTAACGACATCGAGTGGGGATGTGAGTGTGCGAGAAAGTGTACCAGCGATGAAGCCGACTGAGAGGCGCTCGACTGGGTTGAGGGATGGCTTTGGAGATGTAGCGATGAGGATCTGTTCTGCTGGCTGTGCCATAAGAAAGTGAAGTGAGTTTTCAATAAATATTGGTCCAATTTAACGGTTTCTCTCAAACCTTTCGTTCTGCAAAGTGAGTCAATGCTTATGCTTTTTGGGCATTCCAAATTCTAAATTTGTGAATTTTTTCTCCAAAAAATGAATATATACAACGCGACTTGATATTCATTATATATAACTATTAAGAGATTCAAATAAGCGATCAGAAAAACAAAATTATGAAAAATTCGAGATTGACAAATTTCATTTCTTTTCTAAAGATTTTTAGATAAATATTGTTACTGGATGCTCGTTGATAGCACGATCAAACGTGTTTTTTTGAAAATCGTTTTTTCCAAGAAAATTTTCTATGAACCCATCATTTTTAGCGTGGAACCGAATTCTACGGCCACTTTATCCACTCTTGTTCAGGTATGTTGGCAAGGAACTGAGGGGAGGACACTGCGGCCTGAAATGAATTGTGATATTTTCATTTTTTTTTAATGTTTATCTGATTGTATTATGTGAGACACATCTTTAGAGAAATAATAGTTCATGGGATCAAAAAACAGACGTCAAACAGCACAGAGAAGAGCGAGTTATTCGCACAGATGGGGTATATTTTAGAGCAAGGGATTTCATAGAAAATATGGCGTTTAAAGTGGCCAATTTACGCCAAATTATGTTCATCATGATAGTATAGTTCTTGCATCTATGGTTATCTTAGTAGCCAACTTGCACATTTCCTTGTGAATAATAATTGTTACAAAAAAATATGCTGAATGATTTGCCAATTGTTCCATATTATTGGAATCATCATTTTGGCTGGATTTATCCGCAATTATGACGTCAATTTTATGGATTGATTTTCATCTTGCGTTTATTCTTGCTTTCAGATAGTAGAGTTTCATACCCACATGATAAGCTGCTGATATCCACTAAAACTACCCAAAGAACCGAATTATATACGATCCCTAAATTACAGAATATAGATCCCTTCGTAATAGATTCAGATCTACCACATGAACTATAATATATTCTCTAATATGGATTCTCACTCTTTTGATTTTGAATTTCAACTCACCAATAATCGAATCTTTTTCCATAATTTTCTCCTGTGATAACTTGAATCCATATGATAATTACAAATTTTGAAGATCTACTCAATGAGACTGAAATATTTTCGAACGTGAAATTGAATTTAAAATATAAGAGTAAGATATAGATTAAAACATTATGTACATGAAATAGAATTGATTTCATTGTGTTTGAGTTCTTTTTATACATTTTTTCGGAAAAAATTAATATTACACCCTGACATATCATTTTAAATCGTGTAATTATCACATACTGCCTATAAATGTGCTATCAGCTATCTTAGAGTTTTAGTGCATATGTCATTTTGTATTTGATGGCTATATAAGTGCTTCATTGAAAATATAAATACCATTCTCTCTACTTATAATAGTTGTACAGCAATTTCGGATATTGCACAATTAGATAAATCTTCTTGCAGTTGTCAAATATTTTTGGGATTTTAAAAGTTTACAAGTCAAATATCTAAAATTCCTTGTCAATTATTTTCGAGGTTAAATTTACATGTCAAACTTTTTAAATCAATAGTCAAATATGTTTCGGGTTTGAATTGTTTACGTGACAGATCTTAACAAATGCATTGTCAATTTTTTGAATATTAAATAATTTACGTGTCAGATGATTCAAAATTCCTTGTCAAATAAATTCAATTCACTTTTTGAATATATGCCAATCTGACAATGTAAATTATTTGACAAAAAAACAAGATTTATTTTATCGATTCTCAGCAATAAGAACAACATTCTTTCAAAAACGAAACAAATTTCTGACAAATTCATTAAGGTTAATCATCCTCATGGATAACCTCTCAAATGCTTATACATTTGAGAACCATCCCATCATCCAGACGGTTAAGTTGAAATCAACTGAGCCATCATCACAAAAGGATGCGTTGTGGGATGTTTTGGTTTATTCATATAAAAATATTCCAACAGAAAACGACTTGGCTACCATGTACAAGAGACTGCGAGATAATGAGAAGCTGAAAGACATCGTTTCTTCATTGAATGTCGATTTCATTTTTAATCCTTTATGTATAAACCGATTAATACAAACGAAAGATACATCAAATATCGCAATGTTCTACAACTACATTCGGCAATAGCGTTCATAATATCAATCGACAGCAGTTTTGATAGTGAAGGCTTTTATGAAATTTTGACAGCCTTAACCTTTATATCCAATCCTCCTTTCTGCAAAATTGCACCGCTTATGTTTTCTTACATATTGTACTCATCAGTGAAATACATAAATCAGATAAATGTCGAACAAATGTTGGATATTTTAGTTCAGATGACTTCGAAATGCACGAAACCACCACAACAACTCATATCAGCGCTACTTTTCATGGTATTTTCGATTAGTTACACAGGAAAAATTGATCACAACACACAAACAATTTTATCTTTTATTAGCGAAGTAATTTTAACATCACCAGATTCAATAAACGACATGCATGCATCAGCAATCTTTGAAAGATGTTTTGATGATTTTAGAACGCTAAATCTCGCATCAATAACATTCGTTCATAAAATCGCAAATAAATTACCATGGAAATCGATTGAAATCTTCTTTTCGGACATTGCCTTCTTCTTCGCTTCTTACATTCATAAGTATAACGAAAAATTCCTTGAAAAGTTAAAACCAATCTGTTCGAGAAAGCTTTCGTATCAGGAGCCAGATCCTGATCATACAACGTATCATATAGGATCGCATGACGATTCTTCTATTTTGATAAAACCAAGAGATTCGTTTTCCGTTGAATCAATACATCCTAGAGAATCAGTTACAACTAATAATAGCAATGATAAGGCTAAATATGACAATATTGCAATATTTCGAAATTCTCAAATCAAATTAATTCAAATTCCAGACGCTTACAAGCTAAAAGTCACAGAAAATTCGATGATGATACAAGCATTTTCAAATACAAGTCCATTTTTACCAAAATATTCGAAATTTTCTCCGTTTTCTCCTTTTACTCAGCTTTTTTCGCTTCCTCAGGCATTCCTCGATGTTGAGAGAAGGATAGCATACATAATACGCATAGCACAAATGTATCCAAATGCTGAAAAATGTATTTTCAATTCATTTATGACTTTATTGAAACATAAATTCGATCTTGATATAGCTTTTGCATTTCTTATCATGATTTCAAAGTTCAAAGAGACTCATGACTGCCATGAATTATATCAATTACTCAAAGAACGTGTTTTCGATCCAAGAATAACAATTTACGATGCAAAGAAGGATTTCATTCCATTACTACAACTAAGAATGCTCGCTTACAAAATAATTTTGAATTCAAATAAATTCGATATTTATCAGTTTATGGGCGATTATACTTTGTATCCTAAGATAGTTTCAGAAATTATTGCTGTTATCAAAGAGCTTTACTTGCAAAAATCAATTCAAGAGATTGTTATTTTTGATATGGCAACAACTCTTTGCAAATTTGTTCCTATCTACATCAATGCTTTCAGAGGATCAGAAAACCAAATGACAGCACCAGTTTTGCAAATATTCGTTGAATTAATTATGCTTTTCCTCAAAGATGACAATTACAACAAATACTTCATTCACAACGAGTTGTTTATGTCATTGCTTATGTCTTTATTATTCGATGACTTGATTGGACCAACAATTTTGAAACAAATAATTATTTTGTTATCAAATGATGACTCCGAGCCATGTTTGAAGAACTTTGCTGCAATATCATCCGGAATTATGAAATGTTTCCCAAGCTCTATGCCAGAAAAAGCTTTAAAGCTAATTTCGATTTTATTAATGGGAATTTCAGACATTATTGATGCAAGAGCAGGTGTTTTCGATTATTTCACAAGTATAATAGAAGACCTCAAATCTATTCTCAACTCTTCCATAGAAAACAACTTTTCCATAGATTGTTTGATTGGAATTGTTAATTTCTTGACTTCTGTCTCTAATAACTTCTGGCTGAACAACTCAGAGAGGAAGCTGTTGAGTGACTGCATAATTAGGGTTCACGGAGAGAAGGATAACAATCTTTTTAACGCAATGACTTCATTAATTATTGGAAAACGAAATATAACGGATACGAATAGATACATAGAACACCCTCGATATCTGTCGCCTTACTACCTAGTTTACAAGGAAAGAGCAGTTGATAAATTATATGAGATGATTAAATTCGCGTATTTCAACAGCATGCAGTGCCATTTAGGACAAATCGACTTATGCTTACTGCAAAACTGGGAAACAATACAAGAAATTCCACAAAAAGAAATGGAATTATTTATTGAAATCGCAAAAATGTCATCATCAATGAAAGTTGTCAGCAAGCTGATATCATTCATGTGCGCGCAAGAAGATGGCTCACGTTCTAAGTTCATCGCCAAGATTGTTGACTGCCTAGAACATTTATTCGTGTCAAAGCTAGATAATCCTGTTTGTTCATTACCATTATTCAACCAGGAAAACGCAATCATTGTAAAACCATTGAAAACAATGAACGCAGACTTGTCGTTCTTGATGTGGGTGATGTACGACAATGGATCAGAGAAATCAAATCTGTTAAAAGCATCTATTGGCTCTAAATCATTGCAAATGATACTAGAGAAAAACGAGTTATTTGTCACTTATGATGATATCAAAATCTCGTATTTACTCAGTGGAATGGTACCAAATAAATGGACATTGTTAGCGTTCACTTTCGGCCAGAATGGAATAGAACTGACATGCAACAAGAAGAGTTATAGGTTCCCGTTCCCATTCAACATACAAAGAGCATCAGAGATATATTTAGGATTTGCAGGCGAACCTGTTAAGCATCCGTCAAGACTAGGACCTTTCTCTGTAACGTACGACATGTCTCCGATGGATCTAGAGAATATCAAGAAGATTGGCCCGCATTCATATCTATTCCCGAACACTTTAATTTCTATGGCAACTGAATGCCAAGAACATGTTATATACCTCGAAAGGAATCAACACAAAAAAGAGATTTATGTTAAACTGCTTAACACAGGAATTCCAGCAGTTTTCGGCTTCTCAGATATATTAATAAGATTCTTCACTGTCCAAGCACTTATTCCGATTTTCGCTCAAATATTACTGAAGTCGCAAGAAAACGAAAATATTTTGGTTAATGTCATTTCACTTTTCAGGATTTTATTCACAGTTTCACGAAGAACTGAGAAGTTCTTTGTCGACGAAAAATGCTGGCAGATTATATCTTATTTGTTGTCGAATTACGTAGAGTTGTTAACTGAAGTAACTTTTAATAGTTTCTATGATATATTTTTGCATTCTTCCTACATCGAATTCAAGGAAAGTTTGCTGAGAAATATTCTGATTAATCCTGAATTGTGGATCAAAGCGTCAACAGATGTGTGCGTTAGAGTCACATATCACTGGTTTAACACTATTTTGCCACTAGGAGAAGAGTTTCATTTGCATTTTTCACATTATTACGCGGATTTCATTAGCACTTTATGGAAAACGTCATTAGATCAAATCGAAGCTATACACTTGATAAGGACACATGCTATGCAGGCCTTGATAACAATAGGAAACGCGAAATTCACTGAAATGGACTTCAAAATCGTTTTCGATAACATTATGGCATCAGACAACGAAAAAGTTATAACCGATTCATTGGAAATTCTCCAAGGCTTGGCTCTTTCGTCTTCAAAGCCATTTAAAGGTGTCACAGGTCTATTCAAGTATTTTCCGAAAATTGTAGAGCTCACTGCAAACGGAAATGAAAATGTTGCTTTATCTATAGTCAAAACATTCAGCTGTTTCGTTGATGCAGGAATTTTCACGCCGAAATTTTTGAACATAATTATCGAAATATTCTGTCTGAGTGTTGGCAGCCAATACCACACACCACAATTCCTCACGAGCCTCTGCAAGTTATCAGAGACAAGACCAGAGCTTTTGCAGCTCTGTTTTGCGACAATTACTTATAATCCCTTATTGATTCCTTCTTTAATTAAAAGCGGAATTCGTCCAGATCCAATTTACGCAGTAACAAAAGCATGGAGCTTCTGGCCGATCGTTTGCGCGTGCGCGAATCCTGAAGAATTGACTCTGAGGTTTATCATTAATTTCGTTCTCTCTTGCACGCCAAAAGATTGGACGACAGCCTTCTTGATTACATTAATGATTGCTCCATCGAATTTACCCGTCAGGTCTTTCATTTACGAAGCATTAACGAAAGCTATACAATGCATACACACATTCACCGAAGCACAAATAACAGATCTACTGAATTTCGCGATTTTCTATATATTCTACAAAACAAATGAAAACAGAAAAGATGTTTTCTCGATGAAATACAACATTTTGCCAGAAAAGCCAAAACGCGTTGAAGAAAAAGTGAAAGCAATCTTGGACAAGATCAATACTTCACTGCAGCCATCTAAACTAGTCTACGGATTAGATATTGGCCTCGATGAAAACGGAAATGTCACGTGGAGAGATTCAAACATCGCTGAGTTAATCATAGAAATTCTCAACAATGTTTCGATAAAAATTTTCGATGACGTAGGCGCGATTTTGTGCACATTTTTGATTCATTCAAAGAAGGAAGCCACACTGAAGTCAATTGTCAAATACGCAGAGATACACCAGCCTTCTTTCGGCCCGCAGAACCTGCTGAATTACGCGTTGCATAAAGGAGAAGATATGCATTTCGACAAAAGTTTAACCGTAGCAATTCCAGACTTTTTGCATAGCTTTGAGATGAAAAGGAATTATTTCATCGTTGAAACAGCAATCCTTGCAAAGTTCATCGGCAAATACAGAGCCCACGTTCAAACAAAACTCGCAAAATACAGACAATCAGACTCATTTGAATATAATCTAGAAAAACGAACAATGTGGCACTGGAATTCGATCGATGGATTAATAGAGAAAATCAAGATGGAGAGGAAGAACGCGCAAATCGGCTGGAGGACTCTCTGGTCAATGCAGACGAGAAGCTGCGCGCCATGGCACAATTCTATTCACAACAATGATGTCGTTGCTTACAAACTCGATACAACAATCACAGCACACTATTGCCCAATGAAACTGAAATTAAACAAGAAGTTCGATGACCACAAAGAAGCCAGCTACGCAAGAGACAGCGGCAGCCAAGTCAAAGCACAAGAAATGGTTAGAAAATACTTGGAAGAAAACAGACCAGTTGAAACGCTCCCGCAATTGCTATCTGTTAGTGAACTCAACAGCAGTGAGATTTCCAACTACGAAAACGACGACCAAGGCGAGTTATTCAGTGATGATGCCGAACAGATCAAATTGCTGTCCACTAAAAATGTTAGATTCTCTATTAAGCCAAAATTCATCACAATAACAAACAAAGACACAAAGGACACAATATTCATCAACGCTGGATCAGTGACAATGGCTTTGCTGAGGATGTTTACTATGCATCCAACAGGCTTAGAAATATTCACAGATCTTGGTGCATCATATTTGATTCACTTATTGAACGAAGACGCAATTAAAGCACTGAAAGCAATGGCGAGGAGCAGATACTACTCTAAAGCAAAGATACAAACAGTCAGATTCACAGAATTCATCCAGAAATTCGATGAAATGAAGAAGTGGATCAACAGGGAAATTTCCAATTTCGAGTACTTAATGTTCTTGAACATAATCAGCGGAAGAACATTCAATGATTCATCTATGTATCCAGTTTTCCCGTGGGTTGTCACTGACTATGACTGCGAGGATGTCAAAGACGCTCAGTTAAGAGACATGTCAAAGCCAATAGGTTGGTACGGAGAAAGCAGAAGAAAGGAGATAAATATGAGGATGAAAGACATGAGCAGTTTCGGAGAGAAAGAGTTCATGTTCAGTTCTTGTTATTCCACACCTTTGAGCGTCTTCTTGTATAACCTGAGAATGGAGCCATTCACGACATTACACATAAGAATGCAGAGCGGAAAATTCGATCATTCAGCCAGATTGTTTAACAGCGTCAATGATGCATTCAGAATGGTCACATCTCACGTTAATGATTATAGGGAGCTTATTCCTGAGTTCTTCTATAACACTGCGATATTCGAGAACAGGAACAACTTCGATCTCGGTCAAGTCGGTGGAAGAGACTGCAGCAACGTGAAACTGCCAGCCTGGTCACACGGAAGTCCACTCGAATTCGTCTACGAACACAGAAAAGCGCTGGAAAGAGCGAACGATATCGAAAAGTGGATCGACTTGATCTGGGGAGTCGACAGCAGAGGCCAAAACGCATACAACAAGTACAATCTTTTCGATCCACACATGTACGCTGAAGTCTGGAACTCGCCTGAAAACAGGAAAGACCCAATGAAGTCTATGATAGAAGCGACGATGACAAACTGCGGCCAAATTCCTCCGCAGTTATTCTCATCCGAGCATCCATCAAGAAAGGATGTAACAATTACAGAGACAAAAACAAGGTTGATTGAAACAAATATTTCATCGATGATCGGCTGCCAGATTGATTACGAGTCCAACAACGTTTTCATTATTTCAGCGACAGGCCAGATTTACATCATCCCTATCAACGGCGAAACGCCTTACCTAAAGGGCGAAATCGACCCAGAAATCGTGACAAGGAGGAAGGGAAGAATCACTGCAAAAATCGGCAACAATCTACTGATCTGCACGAACACAAGCTTCGTTCTCGCATTCGACATAGTCAAGGGCGAAGTTAAGAAGTATTCATCGCACTACGGAACTGTTTCTTGCATTGCAGCAGACAAGAACTTGTTCGCGTCCGGTGGTGTAGATACATCAATAAGAGTGATGACGTCTAATTTCGAGCCTTTCTTCACTTTCGTTACACATTCAGACGAAGTCACAGCAATTGCCACATCGTCGATCTTCAAGATAATTGTCGCGACGACACATGATGGAAGAGTTTTCATTATCGATCAAAGGAAGCAAGAAGTATATAAAGAGATAACAATAGAAAACGCTTTCCCGAGAAAGGTTGTTATTTCTCCAGGCTGGGGCTTCATCATTGTCAACTACACGAAGAATGACAACGCAGTTGAGAATAGCTACATCGCTGTATATACTGTCAACGGGGAATTAGTAAGAAACTTCAAAGTGCCGTCAACAATTACTTCGATGTTTGCTTTCGAAAACTCGCAGGGCTTCGATTACGTTATCGCTGGATTTGAGAAAGGATATGTTTATGCTTTCGAGGCATTTTATGGCGCAACAGACAAATTGATAAGAATTTGCGATGTCCAAGAAAATATTATTGCTGTTTCTCATTCAGAAACTCGCCATGAGTTTTGTATTGTTTCTTTATCAGGGAAAATTTATTTTTACGGAGATGTTATGTTATCTAAATTATAAAGTTTAATGTTTATTGTTTTAAATCAACTTTTAGTATTTTTTCGTTGTTCACTTCTATATCATACTAATTTTTATTAAAAAATTCTAGTAATTAAATCAAATTTATAAAAAACTGCTTAAAAGCTTTAATCAACTATGATATATCATTGACTCATCAAGTAGTTAATTATGAGTAAGTTTTAGGAAGTTATCTGCAAATTAAATTTTTTTCAATAAAATAATCTTAAGATATTGTGGATAAAGATAGAAAAATAGATCTTAAAACAAATAAGCATTTACCATATAACGATATATCCTCGATAGGGCAAATTAATTACATTTTCTTGAGAATCTCTAACATGAATGGGCATTGGCTCTTTATCTCCTTATGAAGGGTTCTAAGCATGAGTGACTGTTTCTTTAATTCAGCTTTGACGGCTGTAAACTTCTCTTGAGCTTGTTGATGAGATTCTTCGTCAGATACTTGAGCAAAATCAATCTTGAATATCTCAACTTCTTTGAATGACAAAATATCCAAGAAAATCAAGTATCCTGATGTTTCATTTGTTGTAACGAAGTAAACTGTTGATTCAATTTGCTCTTGTGATTCCTTTTTCTGTGATTTTTTAGTGAATTTGCTCTGGCTGTTGTTAAGGAGTCTAGCAATTTCTTCTGGGAACATTGAAAAATCAATACACAGTTCTTTTTCTTCGCGAAGCTTGTCAAACAGCTGCGCGTCGTAATGTGCACGCAGTAGTGTGTATAAATTCGAGTCAAATGTGATTTCTAAGTCGAGAGAAATTAAATTCCCTTTTTCTTCATCTTCTTTATCGCCGTATTTTTCTCCTTCGCGTGTTTCAATCATCTTGATATTCGCGAAAATCGCTTCTATACTGTTATCTTGTATGTCACGCTTCTCGATTTCGATCTCCTTCTCATATGTTATTTTAGGCATTTGTAGTAAACGTATTGTCACTTTTCATCATCATTCAAAAAAACTCGTTTTCAAGCAATTTAAATTTAATATTTGCTATATACGAGAGCTAACATAGTTATAATCAAATTATCTCTAAAAATTATTGTTATATTTTTATTTTTTATTTTTAGATATTTTCAAGCAAATTTAATATAATATTTGCTATGTATGAGAAATAATATAGCTATATTCGAAATATATTTAAAAATTATTGTTATAATTTTAATTTGTATTATTCGAAATTTTTGAGCCATTTAAATATAATATTTGCTATATATGAGAGCTAAAATAGATATATTCGAATATATAACAAATAATTAAGCTATATTTGGAGAACTACTCGTAATTCGATATGTATATCATTAATTATATCAGGAAATGGGTTATATATTCGAATATAGCTGATAGTCCATGATCCTATATATAATTTCGCAGGATTGAAGGTGTTTTGGGATTTAATTGTTGAGACTTTTGTCTCAATTTTGTCTTTTTGTCAATTCCAGGAACTTTGAGAAGGTGTTTGACAAACTCCACGATGACGGTTTTCAGAAGCTTCAATTAATGCTGTAAAGTTGTAGTTGTTTCGTGCGCTGACATCTATTCCGGGAACTGTGAGAAGGAGTTTGACATGATGACCATTTCTTGAAGCCAAAATCAAAGCTTTTGGAATAATATGATAATAATTGTTGCTTCCACTAAATTCCATGATGAGGCGAGCAAGCTGAAAATTACATACTTTAATTAAACGATCAAAAATAGTTTCACTGAAGATCTTCATTTTCAATATTGCAGAATTCCTCTTTCACAGCAAAATTCATAGGATTAAAATCATTTTTTGTTGCGATTCGATTGAGTATATCATAAATTTTGTTGAACATTGCCTTTGTCTTTTGTATAATTTTTTAAGATCTTCAATATTTCTATTAACTGGTTTATCATCTGTCTTTGTGTGCACATTCTGTGACTGGGTGTACGAAATTTGTCTAGATTGGAACTTACGAAATACGGACTAATGTACAGTTTTTTTTAAATTTCATTTTTTTGGCATAATTATATTTGAAAAAGTGAGTTTTAATTTATATGGTTTATATATCTGTCGGAAAATTATGTTTTATAAAATTTGGCGCCAAAAAAATAAAAATCGAATGAGTCACGCTGCGGGAAACACAGATTTTGTTAAACTTCTCGACAGCTTCTTTAATTTCCCATCAGCACATGATATGACTCTCGAGCAGCTTAGATTCAAACAGAAACAAATATTTTCAGAACAAGCGATGCGCTTAGTTGCCTGCGATAAAGAAAATTCCACGCTGTTAAAACGAAAAAGGGCACATTTAGTTAACTGTATATCATCAAGAGCTGCGATTCAAGACGTTGAAGATTCTTTCATCGAAAAATCAAGCTTGAGAATACAAGAGATCAACAATTTCGTGGATAAATGCAAGTCTGAATGCAAAATATCAAATGAAGACTACGAAAATTCAAAGAAAGATTTAATTGAAAAGTTAAATAATCTAAAATCAGAATATGAAACTATAACAAGCGAAATAGCATCACTTGAGCGACAGGAAGAGCGATATTACCAAATACAAAGTCAATATGAGCTATCAAAACAAGTTGAAGCAATGAAAAAAGAAGAAGCAACGCTGAAAGAAACATTAGCGAGCTTATCATCTAAAACATCAAAGCCTGCTGAACCAGCTCCTAGTGGAAGATTAGCATTATCTCTCAATAAACGAGTGAAAATGCAATAATTCATTAATCGTACCATTCAAAGAATATATATTTAATCTTTGCATGGCATTATCATATATGATATTTTTCGAAAATATATTTCTTGGAATTGATCTGTGCTTGATATAATAAATTGTTTTTTAGTTGTTATTGAATTATTTTATCATAGATATTTTTCTTTTTAACCTCTTAATAAAATTTCAAAATTGTATATAGTTGATTTCAACCTTTGTATATACTAAAACATGCTATGTTGATGATATAAATAAAATATTTATAATTCATGATCAAAGGTAAAAAGATCGATTAAATCGCTTGCTAATTTGTCTAATATTAACAATTGTTCAATGTGAACTATAAAATATCAACTAATATAATCTCGTCATTTATTGACACGTTATAATAATTCTACATACAATTTTTAAAATAAGAAGGGTGAAATAATTTTTACTTCAAGGAATTAAACGTTGAAATCTTTTTCAGCTGTTTCTAAAATTTCCGCATCTGGATCTTCTCCGTTGTCTCCAGGGCTACCTCTGAGCATCTTATAGATAACAATTGCTGACACGACAATTATAACGACGGCAACAATAGCAAATCCACCTATGATGAGGAAATTGTTCCTTGATGATTTTGCACCATTGGCATCATCTGGGTTTTTCTTTGGCACATATGATTTTTGTACAATAATAAATGGTTCTTGAGTTGGCTGCTCAGGTTTTGCTTCTTCTTTAACTGGTGTTGGTTTTTCATCAGGTTTGTTCGGTGGTTTTGGTATTGGTGTCATTGTAGGTGGTGGAATTGGTGTTTTTGTTGGTGTCTGTGTTGGCGGTGGTTTTGGCCTTGGCTCAAGGACTCTGGTGTCAGGGTCAAATGGATCTTCTGTGAAGTATGCAGCATGAAGTTTCACTGATCTGCAGAATTGTTCTGGTTTTGGACATCTATAGTTAAATGTCCCATACAGGTATGAAAAAGATCCCCATTGCTCAGCATTAGAAGAGGTGCAGGTGATTGCCTTTGTTCCCCCTCTTCCATTTGGAATGTTTATAGTGAAACTTTTATATCCGTCGCAAGTATATGTACCGCAAACATCGACGTTGGAATATGCACCTTGATCAGAATTAATTGTTGCTTTTCCTTCCGGACAAACCTTATTTGGATATACGAATGGCATGTAATCAAACATATAGTTTCCAACTCTTTCCGCGTTTTTCGGATTGAAGAAACTTTTTGATTGTGTATAATAGGAATTATTTGGAATTTTATATGGTAAGTTTGTGCCATGGAAACTAAAGTCGAAGCCACCTGTTTGTATTCTATTTTTTGGTTGAGTAAAATCAACGAAATAATCAAGTGGAAAAGTTGTTATAGGCGGACCTAGCGCAAAGTTATGAATAGGTTGTCCATTAACGGATTCTGGGT
>MRSU01010336.1:0-12600 GCA_008369845.1 Trichomonas gallinae
TGCAATAACAATACCATATACAGTAGTTTTGAATATTTTCCGAAAATTCTATTTTATATTTTAGCTTCCTTACCAAAACTACATGATTGCCTCATACAGTTCTCATTCTAGACGATAAATTTCAATCAAATAGAATCTATCCCATTATGAATCTTTAATAAAATTTACCATGCGAGCCGTAAAGCTTGATTGCACTCATAGAATGATAGCATAGAAATCATAATTGAAATCAACTTAGTAGAAGATACAATTGCGTTTAATTTTTGATTTGCGTTCAATTTTTGATTTGCGTTCAATTTTTTCCAGAATATTTGTAGGCAAATCAATTTGATAATTTCGATGAATGATTATCAAAATAAACTTCGGTCTACTAGAAAGAAGTACCAATAGCTCAGCTTCCAATCAATCCGCAAACTTGGAAAGATCACAACCATATCTTAGCTTAGCTCACAGTTTAATCAAAAAACACAGCTATTATGTTAGTTTTTGTTGTTGTATATACTGTTCAAAGTGTGTGTTTATTATTATTCCGAAATTCCCTTTCTCCCTGAATATCAAAGATTTTTTTGAAATAATACGATAGCACTTGGTCTTATACGCCAGTCTGAAAAGTGACAATTTTTCAATACTACTCATTGAATTATTCTATGAAAGTTATCAAATTTTTGGTCAAACCTGACTTTTGGAACGCAGTTTATATTTCTCTAATGAATAATTACTTAAAATAAGGTTCTAAGTCTCAACACATTTCATTTCATTCTATTGCCCATGGAATGACATTAATTCATAGCATGTTAAATAACATAACTCACCAGCATCAGGTTTTCTGTGCACTTTGCTATTTGTTCAAAATATTCATTTTTTTGTCGTGTGTTATTATTCTGCTGCTTATCCTTAGCAAACTTAATGAATGTGTATTTTAATTCCTTGATTTGATCTTCTGGACAAGCTGCTGTATAATATTGTAAATATTACGGTGTGTCGCAATATTTCATCAAGTTCATATTTTTAGAATCTTCTTCGTAAACGAGAATAATACGATAGGGAATGATGTAATTGGCTGTAGATTTTTTTAATACGGTAAATGTCTCATGGAATGAATATCAAATGGATTTGAGATGAAAGACTTCTAATATTTCGAAAATTCAAACTATAGGAGTATAAATTTATTATTAACAAAAAGTATCATTGCTAAAATAGGGGAAAAATTATAATATCTTCTTATTAATGGGATGATCGCCCCGTAATTCCTTAATATATACCTGTATGTATGGTTTTCCATAGAAAAGTTGATCTGTAGGATCGTATGATTTGCATTTTTGATTCCAATGATGACTACTTATTTGAATGGGAAGTTGTTGCTTTACTGAGTTGTTTATATGAACGGAGCCTAGATTAGTGTTAATTTTATTCATATCATCTACATAGCAATGAATTAAAAAAATATTTTTTTGATCACCGTCAACTGATTCATAAAAATAAATTTCATGAGTTTTTATGAGAAAGTTTGAATCTTTGTAGCAAAAATTATTAATTTTGGGCTCATTATGATTGTGAAAAAATTGAATTTGAACATCTTCATTTGTATTATAATTTTTATCAAAAATGCATCTTTCGCACATGAAATCGCCCATTATATTAAATAGAATAGGGTGCGCATCATTTCTAAATAATAATAAATAATTCATGCGATTTCCCAAAGCAGAAGACTGTGTAAAAAGATCATTTCCAATATTATCAGTTGCATTTATGTTTTCAAAAACTACAACTCCAGAATTTTGAATTACTATTGATAATGATTGATCAGTTATACCACATGAGCATATCGAAGATTGATTTATGAAATTTTTCTGATTATTGTCTTCTTTTGATATTCTACATGATGTAACATGATAATCTTGTGATTTGTTTTTATTGCAGCATTTATATGCGAAAAATCGATGTTGAACGCATTGTAGAGAACCTTTAAGATAAACGCATTGATTACAATCGGTGAAAGTGCAACCTGAATGTAATATATGATATTCGCTTTGAGTATTAGGTTGTTGAATTGTAATAGATACATCACGAATTTGATTAAAGCAACAATTTTTAATCAAAAAATTATTGCTTAAATTACTCAACGAGATTGCAGTTTTGTTATACATAAGATTCTTTCTAACTTCATTGCCAAAGTATTCGTCATATATATTGGATTTAGCTAATGAAAAGACGAGGAAGAACATCTATGATTTTTAATTCAATAATCACTTTTGAGCGCCTACAAAGCTTTCTTACAAATGTTTATCGTTATCGTCATACAATTTTTGATAGAGTCGTTATAACGAAGCTCAAAAGTGGCTGTATATTTTTATTCTTGCGCCTTCAATTTTGAATCATTTTAAGCACCTTTTATTAATAACCGTTTCAATTCAAAATTGAATGTACAATAATATATAAATAAAAATAAATTGTAAATCATGATTTAGAATTTCGTCAAAATATTTATTGTTTTTCAATAGTAATATTTAATGCATTCATATAAACTTTCGATTTAAAATTTATATTATGGCTTACAGGCATCGCTCACATCGTTCAACGAACACTATATTTTTCACTCTCTGGAAGCAACGGTTGGTGCAACACCAATTGGATGATGCAGTGCAAAAAGAGTTTTGATTATTTATTGAATAAAATATGACATGTAAATTATTTTACTTGTCATGCAGATTTCGAATCATGTTTTTTTTTTACTAAATAGATACTAATCACTCACGAAAACATTTAATATCCTTATATACCGAATTGTTTACTTAAGATAACTCTGCTACATCATATCATTCAATTTGCTCATGAATACACTCGTTTTATATTAGAAATAATTTATTATAAGGACTGTATTTCACGGAAAACTATGAAATAACAGTTATTCATAAAGAATAACATTAAAAATACATTATCTCATCAATGATAAGAATGTAAATAAGACTATTAACAAATTTACCGGCAGCATCCCTTCTTTGTACTTTGCTTCTGCTTTAAACTCACTGTTTGTTGAGAGTTATTATTTTGATGAAATTCCTGAGCTAGTTTTGCGGATATGTATTGTAGTTCATCGATTTGATCTCCAGTACGAGCTGATACACGTATATAATCATCATAGCCAAGCTTGTCTGCCATAGAATCATCGTAATCTTGCGGTAAATCACATTTATTGCATGTTAGGACAATCGGAATGCCATCATTAGTGTTATTACGTATTAATTCTATCCATTTTGGGCAATTTTGAAAACTGATTCGAGATGATGTTTCGTAAACAAGAATAATGCAATCTGCATCACGAATGTATTGTGTGGTGAAAGCTTGATACTTTTCCTGTCCAGCTGTATCCCATATCCTCATTTCGCAATGGAAACCATTTTTATCAACTATTATTTTTTCAAAATTTGGGCCCGTTGTTGAAATTGTGTTATGTGAAAATGTTTTAGTCTTCATGTTGTTGACTATGGATGTCTTCCCAGTGCCGCTGTCACCGACAATAACAACTTTCACAAAAGGCTTTTCAGACATTAGAAAAAAAATGACTTTACATGTCAAATAGTAGATATCGCTTCCTGAGACAAATGATTTTTAAAAATCATTATAGTAGATACTTAAAATATGGCTTCTATAGAGTTATCTTCATCTAATTATAGCCAGTTTAAATTGGTCATTCATGATTTTTTTTATTGGTAAAACTAGAAAGGTTTTTGCCAATTTTACATGTCAAATTTCGTAGATATCGTTTCGTGAAACAAATGATTATTATCAATCATTGTAGTTAATATAAAGAATATGACTTCAATGGAGTTATCTTCATCTAAATATAGCCAGTTTAAAAAATACACTCTCGATGTATGGTGCATGATGAATTACTAGAACATGGTGAAGGCAATATACGAATATATGAACCATCCGAGAAGCTATTATTCCTCATCATCTGAAGATCCATGTTACAACCTTCAAAAAAAGCTATGGACCGCAAACATCATGCGTAAAATCTCTTTTAATTGATAATACACATGGATGCAATTTGGACTCATGATGCCACCATATAACGCAAGGCACCGCCACGGAAGGTATCCGTACATATGGCATCACTTGCATGGATTGCGCAATGGCAGGTAATAGAAACTATTTCTTCTGAGTACTAAACACTCAAATTTAATTCTTCGAATAAAATTTCAACTTTTTTTTTCTATAGATAGAATTATATGATGTATTCTAACAAAAACTCTATAAAAAATTTATTCTAATTTTTTGGCGAAAAGCTCCGGGTAAGCGATTTCAAGCTTCTGAAGTTCAAGTGTAATGATGTCTTTCTTAACATACACCGCTATACTGGCTTTAAATATCATTCCACCGAATACGAATCTTGTTCCTGGGCAAACAATGAGGCAGCCTCCCTGAACAGAGTTCTTTACTAACTGCTGTGCCTCCTCCGACAATGCATGTGTAGGAACTCCGTTCTTTCCGCCTTCAAGCAAATTTTTGACATCAGATGGCGTCACTTTAATAACTTGTCTGTTTGCGTGTTCAGTTATGAACCTGGCTCCGTCTGCTGAAGGATAAACGGTGTCGTCTTTTCTTGTGAAAATGTTGACTCCTCCTGCAACTACGTTTATTGATTGCCCATCAATTTTATTCAGTAGCTCAGCTGCTGGCGAGCAGACCAAATAAACGTTTTTGGCACTTGAGTCATTCCTTGCGAATAACTGTTCGCTCGGGAAATCCTTTAACTCGAACTGATTCTTAATTTCATTCCAGAATTCAGGGAAATTCTTAACTAATGGGATAAATGGGGCTTCTTTAACTGGCTTTTGAGGCTTCTGTGTTGTAATTCTATCGAATTCTTTGAGTTTTCTTATGACTGTAACAAAGAATCCGCCAGAATTTTCGTAATGCGGGAAAAATCTCATGCAATGCTCTAATCCTTCAACATCAGCCGGGAACATTGTCTTGGAGACTTGTCCTTTCAGTTTTGGTGGAACATCTTCGTGTTTTTCGAAAGATTGCATTTCATTTGGCTTTTCTTTGTCTACAGTGTAAACTGGCCACTTCTTTAGGCCGCTGTGCCTCTTAAGTGTTGGGAACATGTTCGATGTGTCAACAATTTCAGCGGATCCTGGTAATTCAGCTAAAACAGATCCAATTACTGCTTCATCTTCAATTGGATTCATCGAGCATGTGGAGTATACAAGAGTGCCACCAACCTTGAGTAATTCGAGGCCCCTCTTGAGAATTGCGCGTTGTAATCCATGCATTGCAGTTGAATTATTTGGTTTCCAAGATGAAGCAACATTTGAGTCTTTTCTGACTGTTCCATCACCTGAACATGGAACATCAGCAAGGATTTTGTCGAATTTTATGCCCATATCTGGCATATATTGTGCTTCATTACATAAAACTAAAACTTTTGAAGTTCCTATCTCTTGAACTTGATGTAAGAGAGTGTAGCAGCGCTTTAGATCAACATCATTGGCAATAACGAGGCCGTTTCCTTGAGTTAAGCTCTCGACGATTTGTGATGTTTTAGATCCTGGACTTGCACACATGTCGAGTATAATATCGTCTTTACCTACTTGCATGAAATGATGTGGAATCATTGAAACAAGCTCTTGTCTGCGAATATATCCCATTTTAACATTATTTCTCAGCCAGTCTCTAAATTCAGCAACAGACTCATCTCTTCTGAATGTAGATTCAGTCATATCGATTTGAAATACGGCACCGAACTCTGTAGGCAAAGATGTTTTTCTTTCGCATTTAAATCCTTTTTGTGTTAGGTTTTCGAAGTGCTTTTCTGTTTGTTTGCACAAATCTTCGTAGTGTGGAACGAATTTCGCAATTCTAAAAACAATTGGAAGAGATTTCTTGAAATATTCATGCATTTCGACATTTTCTTCCTCACTCATCACATCAGGAACGAAAATGTCATGATAATACTTCAAATACATCTCTGAAAATTTTACAACTTTGGCTCCATTTTGTTCTTCCATTCAAAAAAGTGACTTTTAATAAAATTGACAAAAAATAAAAGTGATAAATTGAAAAGTAATAAATCATAACAAAAAATGATATCAAAAGTGACAAACTAAAATGTGACAAAAGGTGAAATGTGCCGAATCTCGAAAGTGACAAATACCAAAACGTGACACATCATAATATAATGTGACAAAAGGGTGAAATGATACAAATAATAGTATAGATGATAAGTTTCGATAATATGTAACAACGACGATAGAAATTTTGCATTTCTCAAAATTACCAAGAGAACATCACGAAATATTTTGAACATATAATACATATATAGAGTAGTTAATTGAAGTATTGTTAATGAAATGGATCAAGATTGGCGCATTTTCCTGTTCGCAAGACTGGCACAATCTCTGTGTTCTAGCTTGAAAATTTCTGTCCTGATACACATCCTGGCGAACTATATCCAGGTGCCAATGCTGTTTCAATTTCGAAACTTTTGTTCTTTGGAAAAATCGAAGTTGGAAAAATTAAAATTTCATCCATCAAGCTTGAAAGAAAGACTCAATACTTGCTTCACCTCGCCTTGCTGCTGCATCCTGAAATTTCTTGTTATTTTTTTATAAATTTTATAAATTTTCAAAAAATAAACGGCTCCGAAATGAGTGCCAAAGTTAAAGGTCAGGAGCTGGAAGAAATCTCAGAAGTCATTGCCAGAGCCTATAAAATTCGCGAAAAAATGTTTACATCCGCTTTAGAGAAAGTTGTTCTTGCTTTATCGAATGATAGGATTTCAAAACAGATGCTAAAAAGCCCAACATCGCAGAATTTCATTACTAACAGGATCCAAGAAGTGTTTGAGCAAATAATCTGCGATGATCGCGAAGCATATATCGCGAAAATTATTCAAAGGCTGGAATCTTATGACAAAATGTACAAAGAAGAGCAACAGGAGATCATAAAAGCCCTAGGAACGAAGATATTGAAGCAATACGACCAGCCAAAGCGTGGAACAATTCAACGAATTTCTCATATCCATGTTTTAATTGATCAAATCTTAAAACTGAGAGCTGAAATCGAACACATTACATCTGAAAATCTTGAACACGCGAAATTATTGAATGTTATGCAAAAGAAAACAAGAATCGATTATACTCCGAATTCTCCAACATTTATGCATGTTTTTGCAGAGGTTGACGTAACAGAGATGTCAAAAACGATTAGAGCATTGCAATCCGAAAATGAAATGACTAGAGAGTCATTTGAATTATTATATAAGAATACTTCAAAAATCATTCGTTTAATGAGATCTAAAACAATAGCAGCCGTCAATTTATACAAATCTAAGATAGATAGAATGGATAAATTGCTGAAGAGAGAAAAGAATTCGAATAATAAGATTCAAGAAGAGTATTCTGGTCAATTGGAGCAGCTTAAACATGAAGTACAATCTAAGAGTTCAGAAATCGAGTTATTAAAGAAATTACTCAACAGCAAAACAAATACCGAAAATCAATTAAACGCACAACGTGTTAAATACGAGCAAGACATCAATGCCGTTCATCAGGAAAATGAGGATCTCAAATTACAAATAGCCGATTTCGAAATACAAGTAAATAACCTGAAAAGAGAATGCGAAAAGCATTCAAAGAGTGCTGAGAAGTTTAGACTTCAAAATGAAGAGTTAACTAACGAAATTAAACAGCATAATGAGGAAGCCGAAGAGTTTGAAGCAAGAATTAAGAATATTACAAATTCTCAAGAACAACTGAAAAAGAATTTAGCCAAAGAGCAACAGGAAAACATGCAGCTTAAGGCACAACTAGACGAAAAGAACGCAGAAGCAACTGAGTTTTCCAAGAAATATGAACAAATTAATTCAGATTTTAAAGATATTCAGCTTAAATTCGCTCAAAGCCGAGAAGATAACCAGGACTTGATGCAAAACATCCAAAAGCTGCAAGACAAACTTTCAAACGTGACTAATAACCTCGAAAAAGTCAAACTTGATGCAAATGACATCAAATTATCAGCAGAAGGACAAAATGCACAGTTGCAATCAGAGATTCGCAATATGAAGAAGCTAAATTCAGCTCTTCAGGCCGAAAACGCTCAACAAACAGAATTAATTTCACAACAAAAGAAACAAATTGATGATTTGAACAATGAATCAGAAAAACTTAGAAAGAACCTCAATGACTTGAACATGGACATCAAGAACAGGCTTGAAGTCAACGAGCAAAATTTAACATCAGAAAATAACCTTCTTAAGGACAAAATACAGCAAATATCAGACCAACTCAACAACGCAAACAAGCTTTTATCAGAAACAAAGACTAAAAATTCAGATCTAAAATCTAAAATCGAAAATCTCGAAGATCAGCTGAATGAAAACAAAGTGAAGATAGCAGAGAGCAATGATATCATAGACAAGCTCAGAAAGGCAAGATTGCAGAATAAAGACGTCAACATTAAACTAGAAGACGAAAATAACAAACTCACTCGCGAAAATTCCGATTTACAGAACCAGATAGCAATTCTAAAGGCCCAGATACAGAGGATAACAATAAGACAGTCAGAGCTACAAAATATGAATGAAGACAAAGAAACACAAAACACAGATCTTAAAATGAAATTAAATGAATTACAAAATGACTTGAATGAAATTTTGTCAGCTGCTGGCGTGAAAACTTCGCGTGGAGCAATACAAGAAATAGAGAAAGGCAAGAAGTCCAATCAAACAGAACAAAATATAAGAGAAATACTCGGAATATCAATCAGAGATGATGCTGAAAAGAAAATCGGTGATCTACAAAAATCTCTTAAATCATTATTCAATGTTTTCGGTACAAATGATTTCGATCAAATATTTAATGTCAAGAAGGAGTTTGACAGTGTTTGCGATTTAGTCAAGAATAACAAGAAGCCGTCAGATGGCGTCGCAGAATTGTTAAACAACCAAAATGAAATGCAAGATTTTATCACACAAATATTGCAAACTTTGTCGGGAAACACATCAAAGATTCCAATTTTCCCTATGAACCCTGCAAGGAATTCACAGATACTCGGCATCCTCAAGAAGTCTGCTGACCAGGCAAAGAACGATCACCACACTGTTGACTCTATAATAGAGAGGGCCATTGGAATGGGATATTCAGGCGACAACGGAATTGAAGCAGTTGACTATATCATCTCTAAGTGCGCGATAGAAGAGAGGCAAGTGATTTTGGAGCAGATGAGCCAACAACTGACAGATTTGAGGAATCAGCTGGCGAAAGAAGTCGAATCTCACAAGAAAGAAATCGAGCAGAAAACGAAAGAACTCGCCGAGAGCAGAAAATCAGCACTGCAGCTCAGCCAGAAGAATAAAATCGAGAGAGAAGAGTTGCTTTCATCTAACTCGCAGCTGGAGCAGCGCATAATGAAGCTTAATGATGAACTCAACACAGAGAAGTCACTCAGAAAAGAACTGTCGAGGGTCGGTGCTGGAATGTCGGCCGACAAAAAACTGCTAAAGTCGAAACTGTCGTCGCAAGAATTCAGGCTCATTGAGCTTGTTGAGAAACTCGTTAAAAGCGAAAAGGAGTCTAGAGCTATTCATGATAACCTCAAGAAGATAAGAGAGGAAAATCTTGGTGCTTTTGTTTGAATTTTTTTATTGTTTTTTATTAAAATTATTTTTAAAAAAATCTTGTTGTTAGTCTATTCTATATAATTATTAATTATCTTTAATACTAGAATTCTAGCACTAATATTTGGCTATTCTTAAAATTGCTAAATTGTTTTCTGAATGGAGCATTATCTAAAAATGTTCATAAAAAAAGCATTGGTTTTTAGAATGAATTCATTATTAGGATATATATGTGCGACTTCGATGTTTAGGATTAGAAACTGAATATTATCTATGACTGTAACAATCATTGTATCTATACTTATTGATTTAATGGATGTTCAGAAATAATTGGTAAGTCCCTAAACCAATATTTTCCATAGTTTACAGACAACGACAGACGCGAAACTGGCATTGTAGAGAATATGATAAATCTCATTTTAAAATGCTTTGATAGAATAACCATTTGTTTTAAGACATTTGTAGAGTATTTACAATGTTTATTATGGCAATAAATTGGGTAATTGACTACTTGGTCATAGCAAACATCGAAATTCGCATGGAAAAAATTCATGATGAATGTAATTCATCATTTGTCATTTGACACTTTACATGGCATAATATATGTTCGAAATCTTGTTCATGATACATTAGCAAAAATCATTATTAGAAAGTACTCAAAATAATAATAACCGTTTCTTAGAAAATTTGAATATTTCACACGTTTTACGGGCGCGAAAGCAATTTAAATGTGCGAAATATTCAAATATATTGCCTATGATTATTTTCCGTATTTTAAATTGTTTTGAAATTTGAATTGAAAATAATCGTATGCAATAAATTTGAGAGTTTTCATATTTTTTATCGGCGTTGTATTGTATTCAATTTCCGAAGTCCGTTGATTGATAATAAAAATACATTTAACTCTGATAATTCAATAGATGAAAAGGTCCTTAATAGAAATATAAAGTCATGGATATAAAATATTAACGATGTCGATTTATCGTTATTTTATATTTTTATGAAATTTCTTTTCAATTTTTTCTTTGTTTTGGGAATTGCAACCATCATAAATGCCTTAAGAAACCTGCTAAGATCACTATACGGAAACTTTGGTAGGAAAAAGAACTTCCAAAAACTGCTAGGATCGAATTACGTATTAATCACTGGCTGCAGTTCAGGATCTGGACTGGTTCTTGCAAAGGAACTGGCGAAAGATGGATTAAATATCATTGGTACAGGACATAATGAAGAAATATACAAAGCTCGAGATGAATGTTCTAAATTTGGAATTGAATTCATTCCCATTATCGCAGATTTTAGGAATAACGAATCAGTAAATGAGTTAATAGAAATAGTTAAGTCTAAAAACATATGCGCATATTACCTAAACGCAGGTTTTCCGATGTTCAATAATTTCTTCACTTTTTCTGAAAGGCAAATAACAGATTTCATGTCTGCAATGGTTATAAATCAGGCAGTGCTTGCGCATGCATTCATATTACAATGCAAAAAACGAGAAAATAAATGTTTGATTTATTTGACATCATCAATGGCCGGCCAAGCGCCATGGCCTCTCGGACAACTTTACTGCTCCTCTAAAGCTTTTATATCTTCATTTGGAAAACATTTATCGAATGAGCTGTCCATTGATTCAAAGATATTCGTCCAAACTATACATCCCAGCTACTTCAGAAACTCGAATTTCATGGATAAACTTCCGAAACATTCGGCCGACCTTTTCCAGAGATTTAATGACTTTTATCAAACTAGTGAAGATGTTGGTAAGATCTTGTACAAAACTGCATTAAATGAAGATCATATTGATACAAGTTTGAGTTCTATTGTCATTCGCTTCCTTTGGTGGCTTATTACACCAATTGGTGGATATTATTTCGGACAATACTTGGCCTACAGCACCCCTTTAGACTAAAAATATATAATTATCGAGATATTTTATCAAAAGAATAATAAAGTATCTCTTAAATATTCACGTATTTTCGCATTGAAATGACTCCATTATGATGTCTAAGAATGAGTTTTTCTATTATATTCTAGCTCAAATCATTTCAATTCTTTGATAATACACAAAATGTACGAATTACATTCACATTAAATTATTGACTTTCTGAATTATAATAAATATTGAAAAAAAAAAGTAATCACATTATGATATTATGCATGTTTCAGTATATATGTTCACAATAACCTCAAGAGGTTAAGATATTCTTAATAGTTTTGTAGAAAAATAAATTAATATTTTTTTTTTGAAATTCTTTTTTAAATTATTAATATATTAGAATTTGTATGTGTAATCGAGTCTGCCTCCAGTTTTTCCCGTGCAATATCTGCTAACAGAAACACCAAAGTCTCCAATTCCTGTTTTACTTTGTGTAGCCACCTATTTCACATTTAATAAAGCTATCTTTTCCAATTTGAGTCTTTCCCCATGAAGTCCCCATGGAATAACATTACCAACCCCAATTGTATGAAAAGCTTCAATATGGAAATGAACCTCTGAGGATCATCCAGTGTAAATAACTACCTTCCCAGCCCCACAGTATATTGAGAGAGTAATATTATATAGTGATATCAGTGCAATATAATATCATCAAATACTATTTTTGATGCAATGAAAATCAGATCGAATGTTGTTTAAATCCGTTTATCCATAAGTTTTCAGCCAAATGATATCTGGATACCTCCGATTGATCTAGGCTTCTCTGTTACAGTATTCCAGCGAGGAATGATTGCAATACAGAAAATTTGGCCCAAGGGTGGCATTGAATCAACAATTTCAGAACAAATCACAAGACTTGATGCTGACAGGAGCACTTCATGGTGACACAATCCAAGGAATAACAGGAGGGGGGTCTATGTCACAAAACACTTTTTTCATGAAAAAATCTAAAATATATATATACGATCTAATTCTATCTATTGATGGAATAACATAATTTAGTTCTTTTTTTTTTTTTTTTTTTTTTTTTTTTTAT
>MRSU01010337.1:0-13650 GCA_008369845.1 Trichomonas gallinae
GCACAATACAGGAAACTTGTTCGAAACCATATCAACTTGAATAACGTTTTCCTTGTTGATGAAGACCTCCGCCCTTCAATACCAATTCCAAAGGCACAAACTCCAACTGTCCAACAAGTTGAACTTCCCCAAGTTGAAGAAGAATTCGAAGACTTCGATACTTTCTTTACTGAATTCTCTGAAATGTATTGTGACCCAATGTTTGAATAAAATATGTGTTATAATGTGTGTGAAATAATAGATTAGTTTATAAATTTAAATATTATATATCGGAAATCAAATTTGGAAAACTCTCTAATAATGGTTAATAGCTTATGTGATGGATGTGATTTATTATTTTATTTTTATCATTCATGTTCTCTTTTTCCGAAAGATGAAAAAATTGGATCAGACTCGTTTCTTTTCCAAATTCAGTACAGTGGAAATTATCGTCGTTATTGTATTTTTTGAATGTGGAAGTTAGGGGTTTAATTATCAAAATTTAATCAAACATAATCTATCTATTCACAATGCTATCGTAGTTCCCACATATATATTGTTATTATGATAAAAATGTCTCATATTATATAAGATTTACAATTAATTAACATATAAGAAATAAAAGATTTTAAAGTTTAAACCTACTCATTGAAAAATATACTCTATATAAATCAGCGTCACAAAATATCGCTAAAAATCAAAAATAAAATTGGAAACGGAGTGTATCTATTTCCATTCATTCAAAAGAGCTTGTGAGCATCAAAATAAGGTGGAAAAATCATATATTTATATGGTCGAAAATTGTCAACCAAAATTAGTAGATATTGAACAAAATTAAAAATAACCTTATGTAAAAAGTGGACGATAAATGTGATCGGAAATAAGGTTAAAATATGTTGCTCAGTAAATTTTAAATTTTTTTGTCCTTGTGTTTAATGGTTTGGTTTGGATGAGTTATTCGATAGTCATAACTTTTGTAGACTTGTTGTTGATACAAGAAAAATTTAAATGACTATCTTGAAATCTGTTCTTGTAACGGAGCAGATATATCGATATGCAGACTCTTATTCAATAATTGACTGCACTTTTCATGCCATCAATGTCAATAAAGTAGACCATGGAGTAATTCAGATTCAATCTACAAATACATCTGGATTGTTTTCAATTCAAAGCACAGCCATATTAAATTGTCGAACATATATTGGTGGATTTAATAACAATGCAGTAGTCATATCATATATTCCTACAGACATGAAATTTTGTTTAATGTCTGGCTGTGAATCGCATTATTCTACAATAACTAGTTACGAAGCATGTTCTCTTAACTACTCGGTATTCACTCAATGTTTTGGTCTTGATTATATGTTTATTTTTGAAATATTAAATTCTTTTAACTGCAATCATACAGCGATCAAACAATATCATTTTGATTTTTACACCTTTACTTTTGCTGAAGATTATAATATGGCTTTTTGTTCATTTCATCAAATTGAATCTGAAAATGCATTTTTACAAAAAACATATGATGCGTATGGTTTAACAGTGAGGAATTCCTTATTCATGAGATGTTCTATTGAAAATTATCATGTTCCATATTTAATTGAATGTTATTTTTACGATTGCATAATGAAAAAAGACTGTTTGATCCAATGCACACTCCATAACTGTCTTTTTGATGAATCATGCAGGTTATATGATATGAACTTATCAAAAACTTCAATTCCAGAAATAATTAAAATTGATATTCCAGATTTTAATAGTTTTGACTTTAGACAAAAAGATCAGGCAGAATCATGGAAAGAATATGCATCTCCACTGACTATTTCTGATATAGTCAACCAGCTGACACTCAAAGGCTGCGTTTTTAAGGATATTTATATAAGTAACTCATCAGATTCAGTTATAATCATCGAAAGTTCATTCTTCAAAAACTTGGAAATTAAAAATTCTTACTTCAGCAACTGCTCATCCATTGGGAACACAGGTATGCTCTACATCCCAACCTCTCCAAACACAACAATAACAAATAGCATGGTTAATAATATCGTGTCGAATGATGTAGCTTTTTTGCAGTCGAAAGATGGAAATCCAATCTCAGCTTTTCAATTTAATCAAACAAGTTATGCAGTTGATTCTCCACCGAAAGACTTCAAAAGAGCGACAGAGCATATATTTTTCAATAACCCAATAATAAGCTCAAACATCAATTTCTCGTCAACAAACTTTCAGCTGAACAATGGTTTTCACTCCAAATCTCTCGATTTGTGTCACAGCAATTTCATTGATATTACAAATATATCTAGTTTGTATCACACTCCATTTTATTTGAATGTATCATATACTAACTTCATCAACGCGAAACCAAATGACTTCGCCCAATTTTCCGACAATTTTGTTTCCCATTGCTCATTTATCAATAGTACAGAGCCAGAAAAATTCGAAGGAAATTTGAATTGTTTTGAGAATGCAAAATCAAAATGCGATATCTATAGTATTGATTTCCAGTTCAATTGGGCAACACCTAAGATTAACAAGAAGCATTGGCTGACTAAGACAGAAATAGCATTTATTGCAATAGGAACAGTAATATTAATAGTTTCTTCTGCATTCATGTTTTACGGACTATATCATTGTAAGATGATTAAAGTATATAAAGAAAGAAGAATACTCGAAAAGAATGTCATGGATGACTTCGGATGATTCTTAACATAATCTATGCACATTTGTTTTTTCTTCGCATCGACACTATATAATTAAATAAAAATTATGTAAATCATAAATAAACAAGATGTTTCCTATCGAAAAAAAGTATATTCATTCCGGGAAATTTAAGAAGTAGTGCAACAATTTCATGATGACCATTTCTTGAAGCCCAAATTAAAATGGTTTTGTTTTCTTTGAGTTTTGCATCGGCAAACTCTATATATTGCGTCTAATCAATTGGCTTTGTATAATCATAATTTAAAGCTTTGTGCAGTTTCATTTATTATATTTTCTTTGAAAAATTTTTTTATTAAATTCAAGATAAAAACAAATTTTGAAAAAAATGATAGTGTCAAAAATGTAAGAAAAAGTGACGAAATTCTAAAAAATAAAGATTATAAAAATTTTATTACTTTTCTATCTTCTCATCTGTTGCCTTATTCTCACGCTTACGGACAATAACAAAGCCTTCAAGGATTGGTGAAAGTGGCTCATATGTATTCTCAACAAACTCAGCACGCTTGCCGGCCTCTAAGATGACAGGAGTATCAAGTGTCTGGAAGCCAGAAATTGCGCGCGGCTTACCTGCCTGACCTACAACATCGACAGCCTGGCCGACTCTGACCTGGAGCGGGAGAATGTTGAGGTCCTCGTCGAGTGTAACTAAGAAGCGTGGGCCGATGGCTGGAGCAATGAAGTAGAGGAGGAGAGGATCGCTCTTGATGAGCAACTCTTCAGCTGAAATGCAAGCATATGCGAGAGTAAGGAGTGAGCCGAGGCCGACCTGGTGGATAAGAAGTCCATCGCCATATGTTGGACTCAAAGTCATCAAGCCCTGGCCGAGGTGTGTCATGCCGACAGCATTCCTCAAAAGTGTTAAGACTGATGTATCGTTCTTATGGAAGACTTCGAGTGCGAAGAGTGTGTTGATGACTCTTGTGTTCTTTGTGCCTGCACCGATGAGGCCGAGAGCGACAGCGGCGTTCCTTGCGATGGTAATTTCTGGGTCGTGGCCTATTCTGTGTAGCTGGTCAACAAGCTCTGGAAGTGGCTGTGAAATTGATGTCAAAGCGAGAGCAATTGGAACCATCTTCTTTGCGAATGGCTTTCCATACTGCAAAACGTGCTCGAACATTCTCTTGGACATCTGGCAGCCGAGTGGGTCGCCTAACGCGACAATAGCAATGCCGAGTATTGCGGCAGCGTGCGAGATGCTGTTCTCGCCTGTGCAGACCTGCAACAAGTTCTGGATCTGGAGAACGTTGCCTGTTCCTGCATATGCGCAGCTCTCGATAGCAATCTTGAAGAACTCAGCGTAAACACTGTTCTCGCCCATAGCGGAGACCAATTCGACGGCTGGTGCAGCCTGTCCCTGGAGGCCAAGATAGATGAGGCCAATGCCGAGGGCGATGAATGGCCAGAATGGAAGATAGTCTGGGCTCATGGCCTGCTCCTCGTTGAGCATGAACAAGTTCTGTGATACTAATGTAAGAGCCTCATCGTTCGGGTTGCCGATGAAGATTAAGCCGATCGCGAGTGTTGCGTAGGCGCAGACTCTGATGTTCTCGATGCTGAGATGTGGCTTGAGATACTCGAGAATATCGACACGGCCGGATCCTGCGTAAGCCATAGCGAGGCCGAAGATGGCACCGATGATCTTATTATTGTCGTTGGAAGAGAGTGGATCTGTGAGGATGGCAAGGGCAGCATCGAATTCTGATCTGACGGCGGCTGAGATGATGCCGACGCCTGTTAGGCCACCCATGATGACGTATGGGTCTGTGTTTGAAGAGTCTGTGTATCTGATGATGGAGTTGATGCCGCTTTCGACATCCCAAAGGTTCAACATGCCGAGAGCTGCGACGGCGACAGCACGGCCCTTGTCCTTGATTCTGTCGATGATTTCGTCGCCGTTTGATGTTGTGAAGTAGAGATCCTTCTTTATGGCAGCATTGTGGAAGGCGGAAACGAAGGCCTTAGCGATCATGAGATTATTCTTGTCATCGATCTGTGAGCGCTGGTTGCCGATTGAGGCCTGGAACTGGAGGACATCATCTGGTGTCTTTGGTTTGTTCCTGCCGAGGTGCTCAGCGATATCGTTGTATCTCTTGAACATATCCATGTTAGTGGCGATGTTCATAATTTCCTCATCCATCTCATCATCGAAGACAATGAGTTGACGTGCAAGAAGGAAGGCAAGCTGCTTCTGAACAAGCTTATCTTCGCAATTTCTGAATATATCAAGTGCTTTTTCTCTATCGTTGAGCTTGAGTGCGATAACGAGAGCCTGGTTGACCTTGCCGAGCTTCTCGTAGATGCTGATAAGGACTCTTAAGATTTCAGTATTGATTGGATCTGGTTTGTAATTGTATAATTGAAGAAGGTATGTGCAAACACGATTGTGGGACTCCTCGTCGACTAATGGCACGATATCATTGAGGCGGTTGAGTTCGAGAAGTAAATCGCAAGCGTCTGGTTCGTCGTTGTGCTGCATGTAGTATTTAGATATTTGATCGGCAAGATCATTAAGTTGAATTCCCTCTGGGACATCGCTTGGGTTCTTAGCTGCCCTAATTAAGAGCAATGTTAAGCATCTAACATATTCGTGACCCCAGAAGCCGATATTTTCTACTGGGCTCTGCAGACGATAAAGGAGGGTATCATACTTTGTATCTATTTTGATAATGCAAAGCAAGGAAAGAAGATCTGCTAATTTAAGGCGGAATTCGTCGTTTGTATATGTGTTATATGCGTGGATTAAATCATCCGTGTAAGGAAGTAAGTGCTTCATTGGCTTCGGAACTGATGTCATTGATGAAGTAGATTTCTTTAATTCGTCGATGAGCACATTTACGCCCGTTAAACGAGCCTCGAGATCGCCGTGGCAGGTCTTCTCTACATTTGTGCGTAATGTTTCAATAAGGATTTCATCAGGCGTCGCCTGGATCTCATTCTCGGCCATATTTATTATTAATAAAAGTGACACAACCGTTCAAACTCTAAAATTGGTCAATTGGAAAATTTTGCTGTTTTTGCCTTCTAAATGGTGATAATAGGTCGTATAACTTTTCCTGGGCCTATATCTTCAGTATCGCATTCTGGTTTTAGATATTTACCAAAAAATTATTAATTATCATTGTAGCATCTTATCTTTTAGATATAGAATTGTTTCATGTAGTTACGAATAATTATAGCATTTTGTCAAAAGATTTATTATATTTGTTCATACTGGAAAATTATTGTATTTTAGATATTTGCTTGTTGTAAATAGATCATGTAACTTTTTCTTGATCTTAATCGATAGGATTAGATCGTGATAAAAGATATTTAGTCTATAAAAATATTCAATTACATAGCATCATCTTATCTTTTAGATATAGAATAATTTGCTGTTTTTATGAGCATTTTTGACGTTTAATTGGATTGTTCAAGTAAAATTTTGATAGAAAAAAATTTGATTTATAAAATTTTTACATAGCAAATATTGTTTACATGTCAAAAATAAAATGACATGTAAATTTGTGTTAAATTTTGTAAAGTCAAAGATATTTCTATCGTTCGAGGAAGTAAAAAATGATTCACTTGTGAGAAAATGATGCTGCCACCAATTTCACCGAGTTTTGATCCAACAGTAATGACTAAATATATATCAGATAGTGATTCTGATGAAGAATTTGATATACAAATTGTGCAAAAAGCAGCAATTTTAGATGATCAATTTTTTATTTCGGAATCTGATTATTTTCTTTCCGAGTCTGATATAGAATTGAATATAAGTTCATATGGTAGCCCTCAAAATCAAGCTACTGAAGAAAATCTCGAGCAATACGTTGATTCTTCATCGAGTGATTTTGATTTTGAGTCTATTCTATCGAACTCAAACCATGAACCAGAACAAGGACCAATTATCATTAAAAATCCACCAATAGCCACTGCAGCTTTAAAATCATTTATTCCTGAATCCTCTGATTCTGGTGGTCCAGGGCCAGATGGAGGATCAGACGAATCCTACGAAAATACATATGAAACAACCAATAGTACGACAAATTCAACAACATCATACACGAATTCAACTCTGACAACAACCACAACTACTTCTACGTATGCAACATCAGCATCTACATATAGAATTGCTAAATCAATTGCAACAAGCGATAATCATAATTTCTTCTTCGAATCAGACAGTAATTGATACTTTTGTTATATAGATTTTGTTTGTTATTGTTATATTATCCATATTAAATTGTTCTTTCTATCTTATTGAAAATTTTTTCATAATATTATTGATTTACTTATAAATAAGTATTGATATGGTGAAGTTAAAGCAAGAGATACAAACAGATTTATTGGAAATTATGATAACTTGGAAATGGAAGTTCGATATTAGTTTTAATATCATAAGATCCCATCAAAGCTTTCTTATCTTTGTAGTAATTAAGCTTTTGAGATTGGTTGTACGACATTTTGATCGGAGATCTTTTCGGTTTTCTTGGATTTGCGTGTGATTGAATATCGTTGATCACTTCGTCAACTAGTTCATCCATTTCACCTTTTTCATTAGTTACATCAACAAAATCGGACCCGATTGGACCGAGATAAATATTTCGTTTATCCTTTGTCTTAGGATTGTATAAAACGAGTGGTTCTATCGAAATAACGACATATCCTTGAAAGATCCAAGATTTAATGATTGGTCCGTATGTATCTCGTAATGTCTCATCTAAAATCGACAATGGTTCACCGTTTATTACGACAACAGACCTTCCGAATGCAACTGATGCCATTAAACGAAAATACTGCAACGTAGAAATTGGGGTGTTAATTAAACTTACAGAACTCAGCCTAGGTTGATCGACGACACCTTCAAAAGTATATATAAGGGTTCCATCGAGACTTAATCGTACTAAACAATGAAATTTTGGAAGACAGCTGATATCAGTAATCGGGTTGTTAGAAAGGCTGAGATTTTCAAGTCCAATTGGTAATTTTTCGACCGGTATAGTTGACAAGTTTTTGTTGCTCCATTTGACTGTCGAAGCAGTTTCATCAACAACAAATGAAGTTCTTCTCATAAACAAATAATAATTTTTCCTGCCAAAAAAAATGTAAAACTTTTTTGATCAAAAAAAATTCAATTGTATGTTTATAAACGTACATTTTTCATCGGAGTCTTATTTTTGCTTTTTCTCCTTCATACTCAATGAATCCACCAACCATCAAAATCCGATATATCGGAATTGAATAATATGATCGCACAAAAATTTCTTGATTTTTTTGCAATATTTTATAACAGTCGTAAAAAAACAGCGGTTTTGAGGATTTTAAATAAAGAAATAGATAGTAAAATAGAAGTTAAATTAACATACATAGTAATCAATATCAAACACGCAATTTTGCAAATTTTGTAAATATTTTTTTGTAGATATATCAATGATAATTGTTTCATACGTTCACACAAAAGCCAAAATCGAGAAATGTTCATACATTATACTATATTATGCATTATAAAATTGATTTCTTTATCGAAAATGCATTTTGAACTAATTATGCAAAGCAATACATCTCTATTGATGCTAAAATTCACCATTTATTTATCCAAGATTATTAATTCTATAGATTCGAGAGTTTTGGATTCATGAATAAGAGTTTTTATCTTTAATTAATAGTTGGAAATGGTATATTCTAATTTTAAAAGAACTTGCAAATCATATTACACCATGTATTAACCTCAATTCCATAAATAAATTTGTGTTATTTATTTAATCCTATTTAGCTCTATGGATGAAAAATATTATCATTTTATGGGGCATATATGTTTATATTATGAGTTAAATGGCATATCTTCGATTTTATCATTCGTCATAATTATTGACTTTTTCCAGAATGATCATTCACTATCATTTTTGAAAGTTTCATAGAGAGTTCTACTTGAATTCATCAAGACAAAAATGGCAATTTTGATTCTCAAAAATCCACCAATAAAAGCAAATTTCACACAAAAAACAACACTTCAACCATTGCTAAAATGATCACATTAAACAAAACAACTTAGTAACATCTAAATACCAAATCAACATTTTTCCAAGCAAAACTTGAAAATATTACCAATAAAAATGCAAATTCATATGATAAGTATTGTTTGATATTAAGTGAAGAAATATATTATGTGATTATGATAATAAAATGTCTTATAAATTTAGAGAAAAATGTATTTTTATAGGATGGGAAAAAGAAAGAAAAGATTTAAAAACGTGACAAAACGATACAAAGCAGTTCTAGACGATAGAAGTTTTACAAAAATCGATGCTCAGCTCGGTCTTTTTGGTCAACAACCAAGGCGTTATTTTAATTGAGAAACAGTACAAGGAGAAAGTCTCGAGATCAGAGATCGAGCAGGCACTCCTTGCAATCCAGACGAAAGGAAACCAAGTTCCCGCAATTATCGAAAACGGTGACTTCACCCTTCTTCTTCACAAGCAAAATGAGATCTGGGTTGTCGGTGTTTGTGAGGGCGATGACTTTGCTCAATTTGCGATTTCTCTTGTCCAACATATTGGAAATCTTTTGGAAAATCTTTTAACAAAAGGCGCTACAGAACTCTCCGTTAAAGACGAATATCCACAAGTTTATCAAATTCTCGATCTTGCAGTCGATTACGGTTTTCCGTTCCTCGATGAAGGAAATTCAATAAGCACCGTTATAAATAGACCGCCACCAGACCCAAAGGTCCGTGGATCAAACAAGATCCAGTTTGACCTCGAATCCCCATGGCGTCAGATGGGTGTCAAGAGACTCACAAATGAGATCTTGATCGATTTCGTTGAAACAATCGATCTCGTAGTTTCAGCACACGGCAGAGTTGAATTCTCACATATCCGCGGTGAAGTCCAGGTTAGCTCAAGACTTTCTGGCAAGCCAACAGCTAAACTTGTGATGATGCCATCAACACACTTCGAAGATGTTTGTTTCCATCGCTGCTGCATGGTTGACTCACCGGATGTCAAAGTTATTCCATTCATTCCTCCAGAAGGCAGATTTGTTTTACTTAAATATCGTTTAACGTCAGCACAACTTAATACTCCAGTTTGGCTCATCCCCAAGTTCACATGGTCGAAGGGTTCAGTTACATTCGAGATTACAATGAGGCCAGATGCTAATCTTCCGAAGGGCATCGAAAATATCGTAATCGAGACAGAATTCCCAAGAGGAGTCAATCAGCCTTCTAGCTCCGCTCCAGAGGGCCGCACATCCTTCGATACTCATACAAACGTCTTAACATGGACAATTGCTTCTTACTCCAAGAAGGAGACTGTTACACTCAGAGGTAGTGCTTCCACAGAGACAGGCTTCGAACTCTGCGGACGCCATCCAGTTGTTACTTGCCAGTTTAACGTCACTGGTGCAATCCCATCGGGATTCAAAGTTGACCACCTTGATTTGGAGGGTGTTGAGAGACTGTTCAAGGGTATTAAGTATATTGCTAAGGCTGGAAGCTATGAATTCAGGACTGGATTTTGAAATTTAGTTCATCTTATAAAAATACTTTTCTTTTTATAAACATACTACATCAACTTAACCAAAAATTCAATCACAACACTTTAAATTCATTAAATTATAAAATTTGAAAAATATTTCGAATTTGTTCCATAACTGAATTCATTTCAACTATAAATTGATGTTTTTATGCAGTATTTTGTGCCCGAAATTTAATTTTTATTCGATTTAATATTTATCGGAAATCAAATTTACGATTTGTACGATTTTAGATATCTGAACTCACATACTTTTGCCATTATGAGCTTAATCCAAAACAAAATTAAGCTTAAAATTACAAATATATTTTTAATAAATAAAATAATAAAAAACAAATTCATATTATTTGAAAGTTGTATCCAATACAAGCTGAGAAATTGCATCTTCTATAGTTTGTCCTTCTTTGACGCCTAAGAATGAGCGAATTGTTTTCTCTGTCTCTCCCATCCTATGATAGTCCTTGGAGACAATGGCGAGAATGTTCCTTGCGGTCTTCTCGTTAACCATGTCAGCTGGCTTAAAGAACTCTCTGAACAAATCGATTGCAAAAGTGCAAAAATGCCTCATTTCTCTATCAGACTTTTCTCTCTCTTGATCAATTGCTGTAGCGAGTTTATTCTCGAACTGAACAATCTGGGACTTCTTTGAGGTCTCGAACAACAACCTGTCTCTGTGTAACTCGTCGTTTACTGTGTTGAGCTTGCTTTCGAGCTTCTGACATTTCGCGACACATTTGTCTAATTTAGAGTTCAGTTTCTTGATCACTAAGTTGTTATCTTCGAGTTGCTCTGATAGATTCTCTTGGTCCTTCCTGGAATCTTCGAGCTGCTTTCTTAATTTAGCCATAGCATCGTTGTAGATCTCTTCCATGTTCGATTTTTCTCCTTCGAACTTTCTCTGGAGCTTATTATGCTCTTTGGCGAGGTCCATTTGCATTTGTTTCATCTGCTTATCCTTTTCATCGAGTTTGTCCGCTGTGCTCCTGAGAGACTTCTGGAGTCTGTCTTCGTTATCCTTCGACTTGGTAAGAGAGTTCTTTAATTGTTCGATGTTTTGGTTCAAAGCATTTATCTGGTTCTCGAAAATTTTCTGCGCGTTTTCTTGCATCTCTTTCGTGGACTTGTTGAGCTCTTTTTCAAGTGACTGCTTGCTGATTCTCTCCTCTTCTAATGTATTCTCGAGCAGCTTCACCTGGTTCTGCAGTGTTTTACACTCAATGTTCAATTTCTTCTTTTCTTCTTTTTCCTTTTCGAATTCTTTCTCTAGTTCCTCCTTTTCTTTAGCCAATATCTCCATATCCTTCTTTACTTCGTTGACATTGTCCTCGTGCTCCTTCATCTTGAGCATGTAGTTCATCTTCAGCTCTTTGTACTTATGTGATTTCTTCTGGATTTCTTTCGTTGTCTGATCGAAAGCGTTTTTGACTTCATCAATCATTTGTGTGACGTCTCCGTCATCGAAACCGAGAGTGTCCTTGAACTTGCTTAATTGTGACGCGAGAGCTTCGTTGACAATGTTTGTTTCGTTGTTTAATTTCTTCAAACAATTAATGCTGTTGATGATATTCTCAGCGTTTTCGTTAACAAAGAGTTCATCGAGTGTTATTGGGTTTTCTGTAGCCGCGATGGATAAATCTGTAATAAATGTCGAAATATTATCGAAAAGTTGAACATTTTGTTTTAGCTTCTCGTCTTGATCCTTGATGGCATCCTTAGTGCAATTCTCGTAGTATTGTTGAATTAATTTAACAACATTTTGTAATTTTGATGGAATCTGGAGAAGCTTGTTTTGCATGATGGAATCAACCTTTGGAAGCAAATCAGCAGGCAATGACTGATAAACTGTCGGTGGAATTTCGATTTCTGTTTTAATTTGTTTTTGCTTTGCAATTTCTTCTTGAAGTGACTCAAGAGACTTGCGCAAGTTGCTAATTTCTTGCTGTGCTTTATTTTCATCGCCTTCGATTCGCTCAATAAGCTTTTCTTTCTCGGCAATTGTGCATTCGAGCTCTTTTGCATGGATTTCACTGGCTGTAATCTTGTCATCTTGTTCATTTATCTGGTTCTGAAGGTATTGGATGTTCTGTTTCAACGCTTTGTTCTTTAGATTCATGTCTTCGATTCTTGCGTCTTTATCTGAAGCTATTTGATACTGTTCCTTATATTCCTTTAAGTCATTCACAGCCTGGTTATAAAGATTTTCGAGTTCTTCAGTCCTCTTTGTTGTTCTACGAAGATTTGCTTCTAATTCAATACATTTAGTTTGTGAATTCCTAAATTGCTGGAAGATTTCTTCTCTCTTGTTCCTCTGCTGGTCGTTCTGTTTAGATAACTCGTCAATTCTGTTCATATATTGATCTTGCATCAATCTAACAGCATCATTATCGTGATTATCAAGATTTTCGACGTCTATAATTGGCTTGGACTCACATTCGACTCTGACAACCTCTCTTGGCTTTTGTTTGCGAAGAACTTGCATTTCGATCTTTAAACTGTCAATCTTCTGCTGCAAAGTCGAAATTTGGTTCTTGTAATTGTTCTCCTTGATGACGAAGCTCTGTTCCAATGCACTGTTCTTCTCCATGACGTCTTTTTGGATATTTCTTAATTGTGAAGACAAATCACGGATTTTTTCGTCTTTTGTATTGAGCATTTCGCGTATGCGGTCATTATCTCCAACAACAAGCTGCAAAGCTTCTCTTTGCTTCTTCATTTTCTTTTTTAAAGCTTGAATTTGTTTTTGGTATTCGGCGTCTTGCAATAAAGATAAATTCTTAGGAGCAGCAATCTCAGGAGGAGGAAGTGGTTTTGGCTCCTCGTGGTTAGTATCAAGATAATCAAGTAAATCCTGTAGATTTTGAAATTCGAGTGTGAAATAATGCTTTGCAGACTCCAAGATCCTTGTAATGGTAGACATAGTCATTTTGAACTCCGTTTCATTCTGTAAAATCAAGTTATTTGCTTTTTGAAGATCGTCTTTTGTCTTTTTAACTTCGCTTTCGTACTGATTCTTCATTGCTTCCATTTGTTTCGAGAATTCACTGCTTGTATTTTCTTTACACTCGCAGTGTTGCTTCTTTAAGTCATCGATTTGCTTAGATAAATCTTGATTTGTTTGTAATAAGAGCATAACTCTGCTGTTGGCCTCCTCGCGTTGCGCAATCTCTTGTCTTAGCTTCTGAGATAGTTCCTGGTTGGCTTTTTGCAGCGGTTCCATTTGCGCGGCCAGGTCGCATGCTTGCTGAAACTGCTGCTTAAGGAGAGCGTTCTCGCGGACAAGCTCATTCATTGCCTCCTTCTTGTCTACCTCTGGATCGTCAGATAGAGAAACCGAATCAAAGCGATACTCAGAGGATTCTTCCATTTTTAGCCGATAAACGTCTTTCTTTGGCACTTTTATGGCGCCATTTTTTTTTTTTTTTTTTTTTTTGAATTA
>MRSU01010341.1:0-39143 GCA_008369845.1 Trichomonas gallinae
ATGACGAAAATTTAAAATTCATTTAATTCAACTTTTATGTATCTGAGCATATAGAGAATGAAGTGTACATCATATCTGTAATTTGTGTGACGTACAAAAGCAAACATGTGGGCTGATAGACCCTGTTTTTTACGCCCGACAAAAAAACGGTTGAGCCATCCCTTAAATCCAAAGCAATATTCACTAAATGCATAGAAAAAATTATTAGAATTAGTATAAAACATAAAATACAAACATTTATTTTAAACATCACTGTCTGATTGTCTGCGATTAACTATGCCTATCTTGGCTTCAATCAGTCTACGATGTTTACGCATTACGGATTGAAAGTGTAAGTCATTTGGATACATCTCCTTCAACTGATTTACAATGGAAAGCGCGAGTGGGAGATCTTTGTTTTCGATCTTCTCAACTGTTTCGGATGGATCATTAGATAAGAATGATTCGCGGAGTTCTGACCTATACAGTCTTTCTTCACGCCACAAAGACATTGTTTTTGTCAACTCGAATTTTCTCAATTCTGGAAAAGTGAGAGTTTTCTTCTTCATTGCCGCACACATGAGATTATCGATCTCATCTGTGACGATTCTCTTACCAATCAACTCGTGATATGGATTAGTTTCAAGATTACGATTTGCAATTGTAAGCATTAAATCGAAAAGAAGCTTCTGTTTCTTGTGTATGATAACTGTATCGATATTTGTTCCTGTCTTCGTATCAATACTAATAATTTCGCCAAAGCTTCTCTTGAATTCTGAAACTTTGCAGCAATCTTCTGTAATTCCAATAATTGAGTAACCAGCTTTTGTGTCGAATATCCTGTTGTCGTACTTGTTGTTTGTGATCAATATCTTGCCTGTAAAGCTGAACGGCTTAACTAAACCAACTAATGACATAACAGCTCTAGATATCGATTCTTCATCATCACCTTTGACGAGGATGCCCTTATTTAAGAGCATTGCCTTCCACAAAGATGTATAATCTGTATCCTTTGCGAAGTAATGATAAGGATCAAATGCATTGAAGTCGACTTCAGATGGTTTCACAGTGCGGCACTGATCAATGGATGAATATAAGATCTCTTCATTATCAACAAACCTCCAGCTCTCAATAAATGAGACAATTAACTCGAATCTTGAATTCTCATTCAGCTGAGTGTATTCTGAAGGACAATCCTTATCAGCTTCATCAAGCAAATCGAAAAACATGGAAGGATATGGCTTTGACGATAAAACAATAATCGAGTGAATATCTGAGCCGAGTTTGAAGCTCCATGTGTATGCGATTGTATCATCTACAGTGAATGCAAAGACTTTCGACTGTTTTTCTTGGGGAAAAGCCTTAGGAAAAGCGTTCAACATTAAGTCCTCGTGAATCCTCTGGAAATCTAACTCCGCTGGAGTGAACTGGTTGATGAGGGCCACCTTGCCACCCTTCTTTGTAATCAAAATCACACCATCTGCGAAGCTATTCATAGAAAAATAAAAATTTTTTGAATGCGCGCCAAAATTTAAGCAAAAATTGGCGCACTGAGGAATTTCCTCGCTTTTTTTTATCTTTCTCTTATTCCCAGCGGATATAGGCTACACTCAGCCTTATATCTATATATTTCATGAAAATCTCGCTTAAACTTAAAGGCCAAAGAATTCTTGAAAATTTCATAAACGGAATGACATTGCAATTCACATTGATAATATGCTTGTTTACATGTTTGTTAATCAGAATCTTAAATATAAAGTGTTTATGATCGAGAATCCGAGATTTTCATTTACAAAATCAAATTTGACATGTATACTGAAGGATTTACGTTTAAAATATATATACATGTCAGATCTTGTATAAGGAATTTTGCTTTTCAATGGGGATTCACAGCATGGAATGCAATTAATGCCATTAACAAGAACTATGCTTCATTGTTCCAGCTATATTTGGCTCTAAGAATGTAGATTATTCACAATTGATAAAATCTCGATTGAAAACGACTGATTTCTGTCCCATTCAACATTTTTATCATAGGAAATGATTTTACAAGATAGAAACTATGTATTTTCGATTAATTTTTTGTAAATTACGAAATTTGGAATATGTATTAACTTCTAAGAGCAGTTGATCGTGTTATGAGTTTCATATACGGATGCTTATTGACAAGCAATAGCATTTACTGCTCTTAGAGGTCGAAATTTATTTATACTTTCAATTAGCACAAGTAAAAACTGTTAATTTCTGCCGTACTTTCTACAGTGTGTAATCTCCCTGCGAAGTATGTTGCTATAGGTAACCATTATCACTGAAATATTATTTTTAAAATTTTGATATTAATGGAAAATACTTCTGTAGATATAGAATTTGACTGCTTTTTCTGCATAAATGAGGTTATTGCTTGTCCTTCTTTCGTTATTTTGTCATAAATTGCTACCTTTGGCGAATATTGTTATCAACAAAAGAAATATTAGTTGGAATAATGAAGTATGGGTCTTCTAGATAGCATGGTCTGCATTCCACGTCTAGAATCCGTGATATTAAATCATCATTTATTCTTGAAAATATAAAAATCTATATCAAAATACAGAAAATTCACTTATTTCCAGGCAATTTTTGAGATTTTCAAAAATTGAATAATAAATATTATTCTATAATAAGTCCTAAAGTATCTATTGTCATGAAAAAGAATCCATAAAAATACTTTTTTTATTTCATTTTTTCATTAATTGGTTTATTAAGTGACAAGCATCTATCAACATCAGTTGATTTTGACTTTAATCCATTAACGACATTCAATGGAAGATCGCTTCGCTGCTTATACTTAATTTTACAAGCATAAAAATCTTCAGCAATCATTTGATTTCATTATTCACCCACAAAATCAAAACTTATGTATCTAAATCATTGCTAAGTAACAATTACCTTTACAAATGAGTTATCGTTTTTCGTTTTAATGCAAACTATATATTTTATATTCAGAAAGCTTACAAAAGGATCATTTTAACACATTACTCTCAAGAATATAATACGATTGACTAATTTTTATGGTCATAAATTACAAAAAGATATTTCTTTAATATAAAATCTTTTCCGAATTACACATACTCTATATACTGCAATACTATTCTATGAAATAATTGTAATTACTCTATATTTGATAATAATTTCAATGATAATAAACAAAAAGCTTTTATACTTACTAACAAATTAGGGATTATAACGATTGAAAATCGCAATTATTTCGAACGTTTCTTTGGAGTGGAAAATCGGCGTGGTTTTTCCTCTTCTTCTTCATCCTATTCATCAAAATCATCCGAATCTTCTTCTTCTTCAGTTTGAGTATCTTCTTGGTCATTTTCTTCTTGTGGAATCAACTTTGAGTCTGGAACAGTGTTTTCTGCTGGAACATTTTCTTCAGGGAGACATTCTTCTGATTCGGCTTCAACACGAGAGCTGTTCAATTTTCGGAAGCCAACGAAACCATATATAGACGTAATTAGTTGTAATATAGGGAAAATAAACAAAATTAAGACATACCGCATTCTTTTCTTGAATTTGTATTCAAATACGACATCACATGTATATAGCCTCTTATCACAGGATGTATTATTACGTTTCGGATATCCGCAGCATTTTAACTGATTTTCTATCCAATAATCGAATTTGAAATCTTTGTTTCCCCAGAATTTACCAACTGCTGTATATATGGTTGGTCGTGCGACAAAGAATAAAAGCATAAACACCATGTAGAAGACGAAAATGAAGAGAAATAATACTCCGTTAATTATATAAAAAACGCGATGATGGACACATAATGTTATGAATCCAAGGCCTATTGATATTATCGATATAACAATAAGGACAGCTAAAAAACTAAGAACTAAAATCGAAGGATTATAATTTTGCATCGTGAAAATATACATGAACGATATGAAACACGTCAACAAAAACGCCCAGGAAATCAAGGAGACAAGAGCAATCATGGCATTCCCGCAACATGACGTCTTCGTCTTCTTTTTTTCCATTTCTTATGTTTTGAGAATTATACCGGAGATTTTACAAACCCCTGTTATTTTTAGATAACCCCTTAAAATCTTTATACTATCCTCATATAATAAGAATCCCCCATAAAACCATTCTTCTCCTCAACACAAACTTATATATTTGGTTTTTTCGAGTTCTGATGAGATCAACAATACTCTCGATGACTAATCTTTTTTTGAGTCAAGACATTAATACCAAATGCTTTATATTAGGCAGATGAAAGAAAATCTTTACGTAGTATTAATTTTCTAAGGAATAAATGTGAATCAAAAATTTAATATTGTATATATCCTCATTTCATTAGTTGAACCTTAAAAAACTTTTTGTATCTTAGACATTAAGAGATAGAAATGATGATATTTCCACGAAAAAATTCGATGGGAAATTAAGAGATGAAGATAGAATGAAAACAATACGAAAATATTTTTGAGATACTAACATTCTATAATATTTCATATCGAGAATGATAAAATTCGAAATTATCGAAATTCTTTCAAGCTGATATTTAATTCTAATGCTTGGATCATACGCAGGATCGAATATATGACAGCAGGAGCTTAGGGCTCACTGTTTATTTGTGGCAATTCATGAACTCCGGTCAAAAAATAATCGGCCACACATGGCAGAATTTCGATTTGGAAATGATAAATGCACTATATTCGACGCGAAAACGTATGATGTCATATTTATCCAGGCCAACAAAGTGCCAGATGTAAATTTTTCATTGTCCGTAATAAAGATTTAAATAAATTGCTAAGAATAAATATTCAAATTAAATGCTCTATGAAATCAGACATTTCAAGTCAATAAATGAGAATTATCGAATTTTTCGAAATTAAGCTGTGAGAAGAGAGAACATAAAATGGGGTTACTTTGACAACATACAAAACCATTCGCTATTCCAATCAATGAATCTCCGAGACTCGAGGAAATGATGTTCTGCATTGCCAAAGGAATAATGAAGCGAAATTTATTTTCTGCCATTATATTGACCATTACAAGCATTTCTAACTAAGCGTGGTCAATTTTATAAATAAATGTAAATATTTAAAGGTTTTGACTGTATATTGATTTCTAGACTAAATTATATAATGATTGATTTTAACAGTTACTTCATAGTTTTTTTTGTAAGAAAATTGTGAGAACTCTTATCGTACAAACACTCAATATTCAATTTTTCTAAGAGGACATAGAATATTTCTCTATCTAACCAGAAAATGGGGCCACACTTCCAACTCACTCATTAGAAGCATATTTTACAATAAAAATACGAAATTTCCTTTTTTGAATTTTACTTGATAATTAGCATATTTATCTTATGGTTATTATGATTTTACTAATTTTGGCCTATTTTCTTGAGTATTTAATTTATTTTGAAAAGATTGGTTATTTAGGGTTATTATGAGTAAAGAAATGGAATTATGATGAATTCAGATTTCTTACACAAAAACCGTCGCCATCGTCTTAATTCTGAGAGACGATAAAAAACATTATTTTTCAAATGCTCGCTTCAACTGGCGTCAGTCAGAACAGTTCGATCCTCCGTAACATTACAGTTACAGTCAATGGCAAGCCATACGAGGCTAAGAAGGGTGAAACAGTCCTTGAGCTTTGCGACAGAAACAACATCAGAATCCCAAGGCTCTGCTACCATCCAAACCTCCCACCGAAGGCTTCCTGCCGTATCTGCCTTGTCGAATGTGACGGAAAGTGGCTTTCTCCAGCTTGCGTCACTACAGTTTGGGATGGCCTCAGAATCGATACAAAGTCTAAGGTCGTCAGAGACTCCGTCGAGAACAATCTCAAGGAACTCCTTGACTGCCACGATGAAACATGCTCTTCCTGCGTTGCTAACCACAGATGCCAGTTCAGAGACATGAACGTCGCCTACTCCGTTAAGGCTGACACCAAGGAAATCTGCTCTGAAGAGGGCATCGATGAGTCAACACATGCCATCAGACTCGACACATCCAAATGCGTCCTTTGCGGCCGTTGCATCCGCGCTTGCGAGGAAGTTGCTGGCACATCCGCCATCATCTTCGGCAACCGTGCTAAGCACATGAGAATCCAGCCAACATTCGGTGGCACACTTCAGGAGACTTCCTGCATCAAGTGCGGCCAATGCACACTCTATTGCCCAGTCGGTGCCATCACAGAGAAGTCCCAGGTTAAGGAGGCCCTCGACATCCTTGCTAACAAGGGCAAGAAGGTCACAGTCGTCCAGGTCGCTCCAGCTGTCCGTGTTGCTCTCTCCGAGGCTTTTGGCTACAAGGAGGGTACAGTCACAACAGGCAAGATGGTTTCCGCCCTCAAGGCTCTCGGCTTCGACTTAGTTTACGACACAAACTATGGTGCTGACCTTACAATCTGCGAAGAGGCCGGTGAACTCGTCAACCGCCTTAAGGATCCAAAGGCTGTCTTCCCAATGTTCACATCCTGCTGCCCAGCTTGGGTTAACTACGTTGAGCAGTCCGCCCCAGACTTCATTCCAAACCTTTCCTCCTGCCGCTCACCACAGGGCATGCTTTCCTCCCTCATCAAGAACTACCTTCCAAAGCTCCTCGGCATCAAGCAGGAAGAAGTCATGAACTTCTCCATCATGCCATGCACAGCTAAGAAGGACGAAATCGAGCGCCCAGAGCTCCAGACAAAGACTGGCCTCAAGGAGACAGATATGGTTCTCACAGTTCGCGAACTCGTCGAGATGATCAAGCTCTCTAACATCGACTTCAACAACCTTCCAGATACACCATTCGACAACATCTTCGGCTTCGGTTCTGGTGCTGGCCAGATCTTCGCCGCTACAGGTGGTGTTATGGAAGCTGCTTCCAGAACAGCCTTCGAAGTCTTCACAGGCAAGAAGCTCACAAATGTCGACATCTACCCAGTCAGAGGTATGGAAGGCGCCAGAATTGCTGTCCTCGACCTCGACGGCACAAAGCTCAAGATCGCTGTCTGCCACGGCATCGCTAACACAGCCAAGTTCCTTGACCGCCTCCGCGAGAAGGACCCAGAGCTCGCTGACCTCAAATTCATCGAAGTTATGGCTTGCCCAGGTGGCTGCGTCTGCGGCGGTGGCACACCACAGCCAAAGAACAGAATGTCCCTTGACAACAGACTCGCTGCTATCTACAACATCGATGCTAAGATGGAATGCAGAAAGAGCCACGAGAACCCACTCATCAAGGGCGTCTACAAGGAGTTCCTTGGCCATCCAAACTCCCACCTCGCTCACGATCTCCTCCACACACACTACACACACCATCCAAAGTGGTAAGCTTCGAAAAAACTCTTGTTGTACTTAATACGCAAAAACTCTATTTATAAACTATTATTATATTTGTCTAATCCACACTTTTTTCTTCATTTCATCAAAACAACAGTGAAATCAAAAAACAATTTAGTTGTTTTAATCATTTGATGATCATTTCTTTGGATAGGATTTTCGTGCTTTTTAATCTTTCATGCGCGAAGTTAAATCAAATTAATTTAAGATTCCAAATTCTCATCGAAAAGAATAAAAAAACCACTTAATGTCACGATTGTATGGATAAATCTCTCTAAAATAACAGCAATGCACTCAAAGATTAATGATGGAAACGATTTTCTTACAAAGAATCAAACACACGTTCAAATTATCATAGTAATTGACAGCCAAAACATGTGAGTGTCTCAAACTATTTGATGTATAGATTAGATGACTTTATTTTGAATGCGATTTACAGTCGTTGCAAACCTGTCTATTTCCCTTATTTCAGCGTAAAAATAACATTTTCTTAATCCCAATCTCATGTGGAAGTCATCAAAGATGTTTTCAAGTAAAAATTAATAAATTATCTGACATGTAAACTAATTATATGACAGATAACAAATATAATAACGAACTAAGCCAGACACTTAAAATTTTCGGACTTTGCTTTGGTATTTGGATAGAATAAAGCATGATGCAGCGATATGTGCAATAAAATTGGACATTTTTTTAAGTGGGCGGAAGAAAAAAAAAACGGTTTCAAAATAACATGTCGCGTGTGAAAATCCAAGTTGTCAAGAGTACAGAGCGTGAAGCCCGCGTATCAGTCCACTCCCACCTTCACGGCCTCGGCCTCGATGAAAATGGAGTCGCAATTCCAAACGCAGCCGGCTTTGTTGGCCAATGCGAGGCCAGAGAAGCTGCTGGCATCATTGTTGAACTCATCAAGAAGAGGCACATGGCCGGACGCGCCCTCCTCTTCGTTGGTGCGCCAGGAACAGGCAAGACCGCCATTGCTTTGGCGATATCTCAAGAATTAGGCCAGAAGGTTCCATTTTGCCCAATGGTCGGTTCCGAAGTCTACTCATCTGAAGTCAAAAAGACAGAAGTTCTTCAAGAAAACTTCCGTCGCGCTATAGGTATTCGTATTAAAGAAAACAAAGAAGTCTACGAGGGTCTTCTCAAGGAGATCACACCAATCGAGTCTGCCTCTACAACAGGCGGATACGGCAAGCAAGTTACAGAAGTTAAAATCACGTTAGAAACAATGAAGAATAAGATCACACTCAAAATCGACCCTTCAATCTATGAGCAAATGCAAAAGGCAAAGATATCAGTCGGTGATGTCATCTACTTCGAAGTTTCCTCTGGAACTGTTCACCGCGTTGGCCGCTGCGATGAATTTCAGAGAGACTCCGATCTCGAAGCAGATAAGTTCGTTCCAAAGCCAAAGGGCGACGTCCACGTTCGCAAGGAGGTCGTCCAGGACGTCACACTCCATGATCTCGATGTGGCCAATTCGAAACCACAGGGACAGCCAAACGATATCGCTTCTCTCGTCAGCCAGATGTCAGGTATGAAGAAGACAGAGATTACAGACAAGCTTAGAACAGAAGTTAACAAAGTTGTGAAGAAATTCATCGACCAAGGAGTCGCTGAGCTTGTTCCTGGTGTTCTCTTCATCGATGAAGTCCACACACTCGATATCGAGTGCTTCTCATTCCTCAACAGAGCTTTAGAGTCAGAACTCGCTCCAATTGTTATTTTTGCTACAAATCGCGCCACAGCGAAGATCGGACTCACCGATATTAAGGCCCCACATGGTATCCCTGAGGATCTTCTCGATCGTCTCCTTATCGTTAGAACGAGAGCTTATAGTCCGGAAGAAATGCGCCAGATCATCGCTATCCGCGCTAAGGTCGAGAAGATACAGGTCAACGATGAGGCCCTCGACGAGCTCGTGAAGATTGCAACAGATAATTCCCTTAGATATGCATTACAGCTCCTTACGCCAGCCAAAGTCATTGCAGACTGCGGCAAGGACGAGAAGGACGACCCAACAGTCGACGCAGATGCTATCCTTAGCGCATCTGAACTGTTCATTGATATTGATCGTAGCAAGGATATTATCAAGCAGAACCAGAGCAAGTACCTCAAATAAGACCTCTTAGAATATTAATATAAATGCATATTTTTTATATAACATCATATTTTATCCAAAAATCAATTTTGATAGTATAAAAATTCTTACAATTTCTTATTATAGTCAAGGACCTACTCATAAAGCCGGCTTTGTATTTCCATCCTCTGGAACAGCACGATTATGGATTCTTACTAATGAATGGAGCGGAACAATGACCATGTGCATCTTTCTTTCCTGATCGCGGAAGTATTCTACAGCTGACGTGAGAACAAAGTTGCCGAATTTATCGAATGCTGTGAAAGTTCCGACATAAACACGGCCATCGTTTAGTTCTAATCTAAGCTGCGTGTTGAGTAAGTTGATGACATCTTTGACTGGGCCTGTTGGGTTCTCAGGCATGTGAAGAATGCTCGGAATATACTCATAGCCACTCATTTAATGATCTTTTGACAATTTTTATTTACATGGCAAAATAATTTTTACAAAACAAATTTTAAGTTTTATTTAATTTGATTATATAATCATTCATAAAACTAAAATATCTCAAGAAATAGATTGTAAGAAATGACATTTATAATTTACATTGCATAATAACTTTTACAAATCAAATTTTTAATAATTTGATTATAATATCATGTACTAATCTAAAATATTTCATGAAATTGTTTTTAACATATGACAAAAAATGATTTACATGGCAATAGTATTTATTTTTACATGACAAAATATCAAATTTGAATATATTACATGACAATATTTTGATATTTACACGACGAAAATTATAGTTGATCCCTAGTTACATGTCAAAAATATAATTTTAGTTGATATATGTGATATAGAACATGAGATAAATATTTGATTTAAGTTTCAGTTGATAATTTCATTCTGGCGCCAAATTTTTAATTGAATACTTTACATTAAATTGATCAATGACTGAAACTTTTGACCCAGTGGCTATGCTGAATACTTTTTTCGGCTGCCATGACAGAATTAAATATTTCCCATTCATTTACATTCCAGAATCTTATATTATCGAACTATGCAACAGAATTCAACCAATATTACTCGCAGAACCTTCGATAATTTACTTGGATTTGCCAATTAACGTATGTGGCGATACACATGGCCAATTTACAGATGTTTTAAGGATTTTCGATAACTTAGGAATGCCGGGTGATAAACAATACTTATTCTTAGGCGATTACGTCGACAGAGGATCTCAGTCTGTTGAGAATATCATATTTTTACTCACTCTCAAGCTTGTTTACCCTAAGCAATTCTGGTTAATTCGCGGTAATCACGAAACAGAAGAAATTTCGACGGTTTATGGCTTCCGTGATGAAGTTGTTAGAAGGTATAGCTTTGACTTGTACACAAAATTGCTTCGCGTTTTTGACACGATGCCGTTTGCTGCAATTATCGCAAATCAGATATTCTGCGTGCACGGTGGCATCCCTGATACCAGTGTCACGCTCGATGACATCAAGAATGTCAAGAGGCCAGCTGAAATCACAGATAATTCTCCAGTTATTGACCTTCTCTGGTCAGATCCAGGACCAGACACAGTAGGTTTCCGCGCTTCACCACGTGGCGTATCATATACATTCGGTGAGCAGGAATCAAAGAATTTCCTAGAAAGAAATAACTTTTCGTTAATCTTAAGGAGCCACGAGTTTTGTCCAGAAGGCACTGCATTCCCATTCGGTGAGAAGGGTGGGTTCATCACAGTGTTTTCTGCATCAAATTATTGTAGAACAATGAATTCAAGTGCAGCTCTCTCAATTAATGAGAAAATGTGCTTGAGATTCTGCGTGTTCTCACCAACATCTGCCGAGATGCATGATGCTCCTCAAGTTCCAATGAAATGTAGTTGTTAATTTTTTATTCTTATTTGATTAAATGTATCCATTTTATTAAATACACAAAATTTTCTATCATCATTACAAAGATCTATAGCATTTTGAAATTATTTTGAATCTAATTGGAACACTTTATCTAGTTAAAAACATTCGCCATAATATGACAGAATGGAACTTAATGAAAGCATATTTATGAAAAGCATCAATGAGATAGTATTTATGAAAAAAAAAATTAACTTATTAAAGAATTTGTAAGACAAAATCAATTCAACTATTCCAATATGAATCCAGTTCGACATTTTTATTTTAAGAAACTCAAACAGAATAGTTTTTCTTGTTTAAATTTTAAATATTATTTTAATTAATATGAATTCATTGCAAATTTCAGTTTAATTGCCAATAGGTGAATTCTATACAAAATAACTACATATTTCAACTAAGAAAAGGTCCAATACTTGTTTGAATTAACGATTTTGGAGAGATTTTAGAATTTTGACATGTAAAGTGTAAATGAATAAAAGTGACGGTGGACGTTATTTCCGATGTCCGCCGAGCGACTGAAATCTCTCGTCGAGCAAGGGAATCTAATCAATTTAAATATAGTTTCAGATTCATTAGGCACACTTCTACACGAAATTACTGCGATGCTTGTCGACCAGCAGCGACAAATTAACCAAATTAACAAAGATCTTGAAGGTAAATTAGAAACAAAAGATTTCAATAGCTTTTCCAACCAATGGAGATCAGACAGAGATGTTTTACTACGTTCTTTTCCAAACTTTGAAGCAACAATTCAAAAAGTTATCAAAGATGTTGATCATAAAAACGAAGAACTTCGTGAACACATCGAAACATCAGTCGATCAAGTACTTATGTCAGTAGATACAAGAATTATCGAGAAATTAGGCGATGGAGAATCAGATATGGTTGTTCTCCAATCTAGAATTGATCAGCTTGAGCAGAAATTCAAAGCAAACGGTGCAGCTGTACCAAAAGCAGATTTTGATCAAGTTAAAAAGAGATTATTAAAAGTGGAAAGCGATTTAACAGTTGTTGCTCATCCTAAATTCGATACTACCATCATTGACAAGTTTAAAGATGAAATGCAGAAGAAATTCGATGAATTAAATACGAAAGTTGAAACAAGGCTTATTCCTTCAGATGAGTTCACGCCAAACGCGGATTCACCATCTGACCCATCAGCACCTAATGGAAAATCAGAGAAAGGAGCAGATGGCAAAATAGAAAAACAAGTTGAAAATGCAGACGAATTGAGCAAGAAAATAGAAGCTATACAAGCGAAGATAGAAGAAATTAGTAAGACAGCAATAACAAAGAATTCATGGAATCAAGAGGTTGGCCTTGTAGAAAGAATGTTTGAAAAAATGCGAACAATTGTCACTTCTCTTCGTGACGAAGTTAGTTCATCTTTGGATAAATTTGGTCAATGCGTCACTAAAAATGAAATGCAAGCATTTGTTGAAAATATTATTATCGATTATCTAGAAAAGAATGAAAGCGTGTCTTCTCCACCGCTTAAATGCGTCAATTATGGGCCAGGGAACTCGCCGCAGAATAGAAAACGATCAGCAAGTCAAACACAAGAAAATACTTCTACTTTACCGGTTCTTTTAGTGCCCAGACGACAATGACACACAGATTTAGTTGAATTTTGAATTGTTTTTATTTGTATATTAAAATATTTCGAAAATAATTTTTATTTGCTTTTAAATCAAATTACTCGAAAGATATGAATCCTGTTTGATTATATGTTCACGTTTTAAACATTGTTGTTAAGAATATTAAATTGTTTAATTTTGATTAACAGATTTTGAATGAAATTTCACATAAAAAGCTTATAGAACTGTCTTGATAAGCGGATCAACGTTAGCAAGAATGGTTTCACGAGTAACTAAACAAGTTGGATTTTTGACTGAGCCTTTAACGAGACCTGGGTAGTCACAGAGCTGATCAAAGACTCCCTTTATATCAGTGTAAGGCTCAAGCTGTTTTTCGGCGATGATACTCGTGAATTTCTTTGTCCAACTTTTTCCGGTCAAAAAGATTGAGACAAGAGCAATCTGTTGGTAGAGTGGTAAATCAAAACGCATGGTCGTTGGCGTAGGATGAGTTAAAAGCGTAATCATCTCTTTGAGAGTAATTGTTTTAATTCCTTCTTGAATGGCTGCTGTAAGAACTGTTGAAAGTCTTGAAATTGCTGCTCTAGCGTCACCTCTGTCTTTCTCAACTGTTTTTGCGAGATGCTCAAGCGCGCGTTCCTGCAAATTGTCACAAGGTCCTCCAATTCTTTCTGTAAGGATTCTGCATAATTCATCGTGCTTGTAACTGTTGAACTTAAGCTGCTGAACGCTAAGACCGCCTGATTTTTGAAGGACTGTATTATCTTCATGCGCATTACTGATGCAGATGAGGCTGTACTTCATCCTGATGCTGTTTGAAGCGATTTCGGCAAAGTCTGGATATGATTCAACCTCATCAAGAACGAGAATAATCGGAATTTCTTGTCCTTGCTTGAAAAGTTGAACTTTCTCAGTTTTACAGTTGACGAATTTGATGTATTGAGCGATGCTAGATACTTGAATGGAGTATTTAACACAGGCTGTTTTGCCTGTTCCTGGATTTCCAGAAATGAATAAAATTCCTGGATTTTCGTTTGTTGCCTGTTTTGGCTTACGGCCTTTCATGTGGATGTCGTGGATTGGTTTGGTTCCATCATATGCCGAGTTGATAAATTCGATAATCGTATTAATCTCATTTTCTCTGCATGGCAATGAATTATTGAAGTAGTCCTGATTTAAGTTATCGAGGAGTGTTTCAATGGACGAATTTGTGTTCGATGTTTGTAAAGAGTCAACAGATTTGAGCAAAGACATTTTTTGAATGAGAATTTTTTCCCGCCAAATTATTTGGCACTTTACATGGCAAAATTCAAAAACAAATAATAAAGGGTTTAACATTTTAAATTAGGGGATAGATGACGAATAATCAAATTTACATGACAAATTAATTGAAAAATAATTAATTTACACGACAGATTAAATTAGTAAATACAGAAAATCAGAGACGGCTTCATAAAACCCGTTTGAGACATTTATCTTCTGAATATACTCATGATCAACATTGAAGAATCATCTCTTTATATTCCATAACTTACTTAGTAGTTTTAGTAAATGATCTTTTAAGAGGATTTTCAAGAAAAAATATTTTTGTCATGTAAATGCAATTTTACATGACAAAAATGTGTTAAATGGGGGTTTGAATTTTAGTTTGGTGCCCAAATTTACAAAATAATCGTCGCAAGAAAATAACGGATGTCTACAGCGCCCCCAACAGCAACTCAAGGGCGAAGCCAGCCGATAAAGACCACAAACAATTTATCACCGACTAACAAGCCAAAGACAGCCCAGAAGAAAACAATCAGTCAATCACAGCTCGATGGATCAACATTTAGATTATCAAAACCGCCAAAAATCAGATCTACAATTACTCCACAAAGTGAAACATACGAGAAATACTCGACACGCTATTTTCGAGATCATCCAGAAGAAGATGACGATCTTCGCGATCCAAAGGAGAAATTAATGGAAATTGACGGATTAATCACAGATGATACCGAAGGAGATGAGCTGTTCAATCTTCTTGTCAAGCAGAAATGCCTTAGATCGATGATTTATGGTGAATTTTCACAACAAGTAGTTAACAGCTTGGTATCAATTGGAAACTATTATCAGAAGACAGATAGACCAAGGAGTGCAATTCGTCATTTCCAGAATGGGCGTGAAATCGGAAAAGCTACAGAGTTAACAGGTGAATCAAAAGCAGAACTCAGTGTTGGAATGGCAGAATCATATTTCTCGATGAAGGATCAAGGAAAGAAGAATATTACATCAGCAAAATCAGCTTTGGCTGATGCAACGAATATTGAAATTGAAAAATCAGCTCTAAAGTTCAGAAGAGATCACTTGGTTGCTCAAATTGCCCATTATAACCACGAAGAAACAGCTTGTGATGCTTATGTTACAGCTGAAAAGACTTTAATTGACGGTTGCTTAGATGACGACAACTTAGAAACAGCAGAATTCTATTTAGAAGCTGCTCAGTGCGCACGCGAGTGCAACAACGTCGAAATTACAAACAAATTCGCCAAAGAAGCTGCAAAAAGATTTGGTCAACTTGAAAATACAGAAAAGCAACAAGAAGCCGAAGCCTTGGTTATTGTTCAAGAAGATGAAGAAGAGCATCATGAAAATTCTCCTGAAGGTGACAATCAAAACGAAGAAAATCAGAATCAAGAAAATGTGGACCAGAAAGAACTCAATTCTAAGGGTGAAGAAGAGCAACAAAACGAAGAGGAGCAAAAGAACGAAGAAAGACCAACTAGCTTCGCATTAAGCCAAGTAATTCAAGAAAAAGTTGATGATGAATTGTAAGATACTAAAAAACTGTTATATTTTTATTTATATCCAACTAATCCCTATATTTTGACTCCTTACAAGCCAAAACACAAATTTGTAATCGGACTCGATCATTTTCAAGAAAGATACTTCGCCAAAAATGTAGCGTAGAAATCGGGCTAGTATCTACCCATGATATAGATCTTACCCTTAAGATATCTAAGAGGTTCATAAGGGCGTTTTTGAGTTTTTGATAATTCAATTTCACAAATCTAACAAACAAAGCTACCCATGTAAACTTTATAAAGAATTCCATGTAATATGAGATTTTGAATCAAGAAAAATAACAGTTACTGTTTAAATAAAAATTTTGAGATAATCATCTAAGTATTTAGGCATGTCATTAAGAACTTTATTTCTGCAGTCATTTTTTGCAATTAAAAGTTGTCAAAAACTGATTTTATGAAAATGAATAATCAGCATATCTCAAATACGTTTTAATAATCAAATATATATAGGTTAATTGTATGTAAAATACACGTTTATTGATACTTTGTGTTGTACTTTAGCGTAAATAATATAAATTGTGGAAAAAAGAATGATTTTTTTGGCATCATATTAATAACTTGGATATATATGCGGAGTGAATGAAGTGTTAATGGATTTATATCGTATTCGATTGGTGCTGCTGTGTTAAAAATGCAAGTTTTCAAAAATATGTTACGAATAATCTGAATTGATTTAGCTAGGTTCGAAACAATATAATAGATATTGTTATCCATGCCACATTAACGTGTTTGTGTGTGTTAAACGGAGATTGTTGCCCTTTTTTCCTGTGTGCTAAGTTAATATATGAAAATAAACGAATAAAAAAACACATTTTTATTCTCGATTTTTTTGAAATTTTATTTTTTTTGCTTTAAAAATCTTGAATTTTCGAACTTTTATATATACAGATATGGTTTATTTTAGCCATTGAATATGGGCATAACAATAAAAATAGGAAATACTATGTACATGAAAATAAATTTTAAATTTTAGTGTTGTAGAATAAATCAATATATTAATGTATAATATATCGGATGGTATAATGGGAATGTAATAATTTTAAGGAGTTATAAACGTGGAATGACGCTGAACCTAGCAGAATTTCATCTCGATCTTCTGATTTCTTTCTGTTGGATGGCGTACAGACACGATAATTGTATTTTAATCTCCGAATTACACTTGTTTATGGATCGTTTTATGTATTTCATCAGATTATTTTGAAAAACCAAAGTTTTTATTAAGATCTGTGCAATAAAAGGACAAATTATAAGTCGAATTTTTAATAAAAGAGCATAATTCGCTGTTTCTTGTTTGTTTAAAATACGACTTTCTATATTTTGATGGAATAATTTATGACTTTGATAAATTATTGCGTAATGTTTCTAAGTTTCTTCAATATTGAGTTTTAAATTGTCAGAAAATGATATTCTTTGACTTTATGTCGATCAATAGTTAAGAGTACCTTACGTTGTCTCAGCATTTTAACTTAATGACACGTTTTCTCCAAAATGCCCTTTTGAGGTTTAATTATGCTGATCACGTACATGTATACTATGAGTCTGCTAGGGTTACATCAAAAGTTCTGTGCTACATTTTTTGTTCCAGAATTTCGAATTTTTTGCCCTATTTTTTCCCGTGGATATCGAGGTGTTATTGAAAAATAGAAGGTTTGGCTATGATGATATAGCGCAATTACGATATCAGTTTTATATCTAATAATTTTTTTGCAAAAAATTTGATTCTGTGGCTGAAAGCTATATATGTCATGAAGACACTATTATATTATGCTTTTGATCCATAGAGAATTCTCTAGCTCTTGAAATGGGAACTTTGCCTTCATGAAAATTCTTCCGAGATTTTATGTTAAATAACGAATTTTTTGCCAAAGTACCTTTTTTCAAGTTCTCCCATCATATATAATTAATATATAATGTCAATGGATATGATATAATATTGTTTTAATACATATTTAATATTTTTGTCAAATAAACAATTTTACTTGTCAAATATATATTTTTTTGCAATATAAATAGTTTTACATGTCATTGATATAGCATTTTTGCCATATAAATAATTTTACAGGTCATAATTATTAAAATATCTGTCATATAAACTATTTTACACGACACAATATTGATATTAATGACATGTAAAATAATGTTCGTCAAAAATTTTGGTTGAGGATTCAATCCGTCAGAGTATCCTCACAAAAATATAAAACATGTTAGCACCCTTCGCTGATAAGCTTGAGAAGATGAAAATCATCCTCGGATCACAGAGCCCACGCCGCCGTGAGTTGCTTGGTGGAATCATCAAGAAGTTCGAGATCATTCCTTCAGAATTCGACGAATCAACAATCAACAAGTTAGATTTCCCAGATCCAAAGGACTTCGTCTTAGTCCAGTCACAGAAGAAGGCAGAGGAACTCGCAAACCGTATCGGTGACGCTGACATTGTCATTACAGCAGATACAATCGTCGCAATTGACGGCAAGATTCTTGGCAAACCACACACACACGAGGTCGCCTACCAGATGATTAGTGAATTGAGCGGTCGCTCACATCATGTTATCACTGGTGTTCACGTTGCTTTCCCGAAGCTCAAGAAAGCAGTCTCCTTCACAGAGACAACATTAGTTATCTTCGACGAACTCCCAGAACCAGTCATCAAAGCTTATGCAGACAGCGATGATCCACTCGATAAGGCTGGCTCCTACGGCTACCAGTCTGGTGCCATGTCTCTTGTCAAGAAGATCGATGGTGACTATTTCAATGTTGTTGGCCTTCCTGTTCATCACCTTGCTCGCGAGATCTACAAAGTCTTATCCGAATCCCAGTAAAAAGCAAAATATTACATCATTATAATTTTGATCCTTAATTTTTGTTAATAAAGCATGTTATTTTCACTACCAAATTTATTTTCTTTTTCTTATTTCCAAAAAGAGAAAAGCAATTATTTGAATAACAATCATAAAACTCTATATTTATTTACTTTCCGTTGGCTGCAGGAACTGGTTCGTCAACAAATTCTTTCATTGCTTTTTCAACTTTAGCAGCTTGAAGAATTTCGTGTTCCCACTGTCCTCTCCTGTTTAAGAACGCGTCTATTCTCAACGAGCGCCAAATATTCGGTGCTTTATCTTTCATATTTGAATCAACTAAAATTCCGCAGATATCGATCTTGCAATCCATGTCACCGGACTTGAATGCATCTTCTACGATGAAAGATCCGATTCTATCGCTGGAAATCTGTGGAATTATAGGTGTTAATTTTCTAATTAATTTTCCTTTCGCGCCAGGCTTAATTGTTGTGGATTTGAGGTATTCGGTAACAATATATGAACCATTCTTGTTGAGGCAAAGGTCACGAAGCTTGTCTTCTGTCATTTCTAGTAAAGCACCAACAATTGCATCAGCTTGTTTCTGTTCGAAGCGGCAGACAGACTGAAGGATCATTGCACCAGACTTCTGGCCCCTAATGCTAAGCAGTGCATCAATGAGATTCTTTCCATTCTTGAGTTTGTTTAATTCTTGAATAATTTTATCCTGATTAAGCTTAAGACGAGCGGCTGCGTTTGCGAGAGCATTGATAACTTCTGGGCGCTCATCGATTAATGTAGAGAAATTTGGGAGAAGCTGATCGCAAATTCCTGGAAAATAATCTTTAGGTGTATTTTCAATGAAACGCTGCAAAACAAAGTTTGCATTTCTATCTCTTGCGCAGTGTAATGCATCTGTCTTGAAAACAGCCTCGAATAAAGCTTTCTTTGGTTCGTCGATATTTAATTTGAGAATTTCTTCGATTAAATGTGATGAAGACTTATCTCTAATAGAATCGAATGTGAATGGAACAGATCTAGCGAGATAACTAAGAAGTTTTGGATATTTTTCGTTATCTAATGTACAAATCGTCTGAACAACAGCAGAAAAGTGTGGAGATCTAGTATAATCTGGTGTTTTAACCATTGCTTGAATGACTTGACGACATAATTTATCTATGTGTTGATTTAATGACTTAATTCCGCCAAAATTCGTTATGATACAGCGAACAACATGGGAACCATACTTATCTTCGCTAAGTTCAACAGCATATGTACGCATTTCACCTAAAATTGTTGCAAATAATTCTTGAAATGTTGGTACAAAATCTTTTGAGTTAATGTATTGTGCGCATTGTACGAAAAGGTTCTCAACACTGTGTGAACTGCACGCGTCGAAGCACAATTCATACATGTGCCTGCTGAAAGCAAGCAACAAGTGGTGCAATGACTCTACAGGGCATTCAGCGATGTATTTATCTAAGAATCTCGATGCTGTTTTATGTGTTGCAACTAAAACTTCTTTTCCTTCCAATTGCTGATTAATTGGACCGAAAAAATCTTCAGCTGCATCTGTACCTTTAACAGTCGCGTATGCTTCCATAGCACGCGCAAAGAAATCAGCTTGTTCCTGGTTAAGATGTGGTTTTCTTTCACGTTCCATTCTGCCTAAAATTTGTTTATTGAAGAGAGACACTTTTGATGTATCTCTTTTCCTACCCTATAATATCGAGTGTAAATACCAAAAATATATACTACTCTAAGTATATAGGAATAGATAGTCTATATAATCATTTTGGTTCTTATAGATTATGTTATTTTCGTGATTTTATATTACGATGAAATTATATTTTTGACGTGTAAATAATATAAAATGACACTTGTCAAGAATATCGAAACTAAATTCCCTTTTTAGAACAATCTAATTCATTAACAATATGTACAACTTCGAATATATAACTATTATAAATAGTTAAATATATACTACGCTTAAATTTATCTCTAACTCATTTCTAATATATATTTTTCATATGATTTTTAAAATAGCGACGATAGAAGTTTATTTGGCCAGAGACAAAAAAGGAAAATTAGAGGAAATTGTTAGTTGTTATGAGATAGTTAAAGAAATTAAATAAAAATATTCTGTGGTTTACATATTGATTTGAGAAATTTACAAATAGATATTGATGTGTATGAATAAATATGCAAAATATGAGATTTTGGAAGCATATGTAAACTATTCAAAATGAAGCCACGGCGACGATTATTTTCGATTGAATCTTGTGAATGGATCCTTTTCTATCTCGCAATGACAAAGCGCGGTCGTACAGGTCAGCAGGGCACAAAGTTTGCCATGACAGAGGGTCTTCCAGTCGGTGCAGTCATCAACTGCTGCGATAACTCTGGTGCCAAGAACATGTTCATCATCTCCGTTCGTGGACACAAGGGCCGTCTTAACCGTCTCCCAGCCGCCTCTGTTTCCGATCTTATTGTTGTTACATGCAAGAAGGGTAAACCAGCTCTCCGCAAGAAAGTCTCAATGGGCGTCGTCGTCCGCCAGCGCGCTATCTGGCGCCGCAAGGATGGTGTCGTCATCGGTTTCCAGGATAACGCCGGCGTTATCATCAACGAGAAGGGTGAAATGAAGGGCTCCGCTATCACAGGTCCAGTCGCTAAGGAAGCTGCTGAACTTTGGCCAAAGGTTGCCTCCGTCGCCCCAGCCGTTTTCTAAAGGAATGGTACCTTTATATTAGATTTTTATCAATTTTTTTTACAAAATCGAAATCTCAAATCTTTAATATTCATAATAATCTAATCAAATCCAATGAATCCATAGCTTATTTCTTTATAATATTTCCCATATCTCAAAATTATATAATATCGAAATTTTATTTCTTCTAAAATAACTTCAAATCATTAATATTCATAATAATACAATCAAACACCATGAATCCATAGCTTATATCTTTATAATATTGTGCATATTTCAAAATTTAATTTTTCTTACAAAACAACACTAAATCTTTTATATTTATAATAATCCAATCAAAAACTATGAATCTATTGCTTATTTTTTGTATCTTTTCACATAATTTAATTTTGATAAATATAATGTAAAGAGAGATGTTAATAAAAACGTTCAATTTAAATAATAATAAAAATAACGTAATTAATCAAAAACAATCTCATGCCGGTGGTAGTGATGCTGGAGCAGACTGTTGCTCAGCCTCGGGCTGAACTGCGACACCCTCATTCCTCATCATCTCTTGGAGCTGCTCGAGCTTCATGTCTTTAGGCTCGATTTTCATTGACTGCTCCGAAAGAATTGCAGAATCCCATAATTGGAGCTCAGCGAGCTTCTTTTGGACCTGATCAATTGTAGAAAAGTTGAATTCCTTCATCTGGAATGAAAGGATCTTAGTGACAAGCGAATAAATACCCGCGCATTTCTGGAAATTAACAAGACCATCTTGGTAATCCTTGTTACCATCATAGAAGAAGGTCAGCTGTGTGAGGTAGACACCAACGTATGGAATAACGGTGCCTTTGTTCTTAAGAGCATCATTATGTAATTGTTGTAGTGCAGCGAAGTTCTTTTCTGAACGTGCGTCGTGCATGATCTTATCGATCGGATCCATGACGCCTGGCTCCAATGCCTGCTTGTGTACGCGAAGACGGTAGATTGGATTTGCTTGGAAAGCTGTAGCGATTGCCATGCCATCGAAATAGTCCTGGGACTGCCAGAACTTCCATGCAAGCGCTGTGAAGAACTTCCAGAGGCGGAATCTCTTCTCCAATGTTTCAGCATAAAGAATTTCGTGCTGAACCCACTGATTAAGCCTGTTGAAATGGGATGTAATGGCACAAACGTTTGGAGCTCTGTGTCTAATACGCGGCTTGGACCACGCACAGTCGAGAAGTTCTTTCGCTGTAATCGCATAATAGAATTTACCAGCATACATAGTGATTTGGCGGGCGAGTTCGTCCATGTTCATGTCAGTTAGGTCGAAATCACCGGCGAAAATGCCGCGCGGCAAGTCAATTTTGACTGCTGTTGAAAATTCAAGAAGTTGCTTTGATTTTTCGCCTGAAATCTGTTTCTGGAATGCAGTAAGAAGACGGCGCTTAGCACCCTTGTTCTGGAATTCGATGTTATTAAGCCATTGATTAAGATTTTGGATAAGCATTGAATCGAAGTCATAAAATGAAATTTCGATCCATTTTTCAACAAGCGCGACGAAGTAAAGTTCTGCTTTATCTCGATCTGATGTTTTCATCGATTTAACGTCATCTTGTAATTTTTCAAATGCTTCTTGAAGCTTTCTGAACATGTGGTGAGATGTCATGAATGTATGATATGTCATAGCGAAAATATCAATAAGCTGCGGCGCGAAAACATTATCTTGTGTATCGCGGCGCGCAGCACACCAAACGAGCTGATTTGTTGTGCCCAATCTTGGTAATTTATCTTCTGGACTGTAAACGTAGCCAGCGAGATCCTTGTCGTCGATAATTTTCGTATCATCAGATTTCTTAATACCGATAACACCGAGAGTTGATGATGCCTGCGTGGCGAGATGTTTCTTGACAGTATCTGGATCACTTGGATAGCCAGGAGTTGGCAAAATAAGGTTGTAGAAACCATCTGCAGAAATAATACCACGTTCAAGGTGGTGAACGAGCTGTGAGCTTTGGTGATGTGTTGGATATTCGATATTGAACATGAATGAATTCTCAATTTCTGATGCAGTGACTGGAAGACCGACTGTTCTCAAATGTTGAACAATAAGAGCTAAAACGCCATCCTGAGGCAGCAAACGACGCGAAGGCAAGAACAAGTTCGCGATTGTCGCTGCTCTTGTGACTGGATCTAAGCGCGTTACTAAATCACGAATTTCAGGATGTAGGCGATAAAGCTCTGTCTCCCAGTAAGAACGATCTATTTTTGTCGGCGCTGATTTTTTGTATTTACCATCGAACTCTTGTGAAACAGAAAACGGAGTCTCTGTAAATTCACGTGATTGATTGTGATTCTTTGCTTTTTTGTAATTGAAGCAGAATTCAGGGATGGGGTTGCCTTCTCCTTCCCCTTTATTATCGTTTGAGTTGTCGAAAGAAACTGATGTTTTCTTAGAATGATCACTTTCTTTGCCTGGCTTCTCGCGATGCCTGTGCTCTTTCTTTTCCTGTCTGTCCGATTTATCGCGATGCTTGCGCTCTTTAGTATCGCGAACTTTCGCATCAGATGAACTCATAACTTTTTTATTATTTGCTGATTTGTCACTTTTAGGGTATTTTCTTTTTTTTTCCATCAAAGTATGATAGAAATCCTTCCAAATCAAGACTATCAATACAGCACGGCAATAAGATAAAATCTATCGATTCATGGAGTTTGATTGACTTTATTTTCAAATACAAAGTGAAATTGCTAGATATCACTTTACTTGACAAATATGACACGTAAAACATTCTTTTTGGCATAATTTGACAAATAATTTTTTTTCCCCTAAAATGTGATATTCTTCTACTCTATGAGATTTCCCCATAAAATTTCTTTATAGAATACCAGGAGTATTGGAAATTTACTATAGTTGGGTAAACTTTATACATCCTTATTCATATAAATCTATCACAAATATAATCACCAAAAACTTTAATGGCGAAACTCCATTAAACATAGCTACAATGTTCGATAATGTTGAAACTATCGCAAAACTGGCAGACATTAGTGCATAGTTATTGAGCTTTACTAGTTCCACGTAAAGCCGACGTTTATTCTAATGTAATGCTAAAAGAAGTTATAATTTGTTTATCAATTGAGAAGTGACAAATAGTTTTTTTTGACAATTACATGTCAAATATGACGAATAAAATACTTTACAAAACAAATTTTTTATTTTAATTTTTTATGACTGGATTCATTTATACATTGGTTTGTTATGTTGATTTTCATCATCAAAAATCATTTTTAGATGCCACCAAAACTTCATCAATTGCAAAGTATTTTAGCGCACGAAGCAAACATAAAATGTGTGTCAGTGGGCGAAAAGACTGGCCAAATATATGTATCTGGTGGCGAAGATTGTTACGTAAATCTATGGCAAGTTGGAAATTCGAATCCAAAAGTTTGTTTTGGACCTTTTCAATCATCTATCACTGCAGTGAAGCTTGACAAGGAAGAAGAACGACTTCTTATAGGTTTAGAACTTGGAACTGTTTTACTTTACGATTTAAATGATAATAAATGCCTTGCAACTTGGTCTCAGCATCGTGGAGAGATAACATCACTTGCATTTTCACCTGTAAATCAAGAAATTATACTTGCAACAGACAGAACTGGAAAATTCAACGTTTTATCAACAAATTCTCGAAAACCACTTCAAATCTACACAGATCATCGTGGATCGGTCAACACAGTAGCTATTTCACCCAGTGGAGTCCTCGCAGCGACTGGAGGCGATGATCATCTTATTAACGTTTATGATCTCTCGAAAGGAAAGAAAGTAGTGACATTGGATGGCAACACAGATGCTGTATACAGCATAAGTTTCCATCCAAATCTGAATATGCTTGTTTCTGCAGGTGCAGACAGAAATTTGCACTTTTTCGACATTGATTCGTTCGAAGAGTTAATGAATGACATGAATCTTGATTCTGCACCTATAGATGTTGTCAAATTCCATTCTTCTGGCTCTGTTATCATATCATGTTCATCAGATTATCTCAAATTTGTTTCCCTTCAGCCTTTAAAGATACAAGACTTATTTACAATTGCTCTAGAAACAATAAGAGACGTGTCCATATCAATGGCTGGCGTTACGATCGCTTCTTCAATCGGAACAAAATTAATTATTCACAGAACTAAACTAGAGTTCTTCAAACCATTCAAAAACAGTCCTATTTCGCTTACACCTGAGCTCGATGACATTTATCGTAAGCCAAGTGCAACACCTCCAAGAGTTGAAATGGCGCAGCTCCCAGTTCCAACAAGAAACAGAGTTGCTAGCGAGCAAAACACCCCAGGACGTCGTGGGCAGAAGGCGCGCTTATCTTTCGGCGAATCTCCAGTTTTCAGCGAATTCAGAAAGCATCGACAAGTTTTCATGACGAAAATGAACGACAGGTACTCCAAACTCTCGAGAATCAACGAGTTTATATCAAAGAAGGGCATGAGCAGGCTCCTGGAGAATTCTGCGAAGACAGGCGACATGGGCTGCGAAATATTGACAATTTTAAGGATGAGGCCTGAAGTTGTCAGGTTTTACCACGCGGTGCTGATGATGCAGATTGTTGAGAAGATCATGACAGCAGAGAAGGAGCTCAGCATCGCAACTGTTGAGACTTTATTGCAGACTTTCGGCAGAATAGTTTTGGACGAGCTTCAAAATAAAAGTGGCGAGAAATATTCACATGCGAGAAAGTTTGCCGACTCGTTTAGATGCATTGCTCCGTTCTTAAAGTCTGTATCAATAGGACAGTCCAACTACGCTCAGACTGCTGCTGACATTTTGGATGAATGGCAAGTTATGCTCAAAATGTAATTTTTTTATATTATTTTGTTTGTTGTTATAATAAAAATTCTATCCTAATTATGATTTGATTCTACTCTCTCTCCTGTCCAATGACAGCTTGATGCATTACAATTTTATCATAATGATTTTTTATTATCATAATCAAAACTAAATTCCTATCTATAGAAAGATGTAGTTTTCGTCTAATGTTTAATATTAACTTTCCTTGTTTTAATGATGCTGCACAGAATCATAACAAATTAAGAAGTGATATAATATATTTCATATAGTTCTGATGTAATCATATCATGAAATAATTAAGCATTTTTTTTTAATTTGTTATCATTATGTTAAGAATTTTGTTTTTTAATATCATAAGGATTATCTTATGAGTATCTATTATATTGATGATATTTCTTCTAATGCTGTCTAATAGCTTAAGGTAATGAATTAAATTATTTTTTAAAAAACTGTTGCAGCATGTAATGGAGTTTGACCATAATATTTTTTTTTATTTCAATATTAAACGATTTTTTATTTTAACAACAATTTTAGATTCAAATATATTTTTAATCAGTGAAAATGAGTTTTTTGAATAAAAAAAAACTAACAACATAAGATTTACTAAAATAAATCGTTATTCTTCTTTTTCTTCTTCTTTTCGACGAATCCGTTCTCTATCATCATCATGTCGTCGGGGAAGAAGTAGTAGATAGTTCTGTATAGAGCAACTATGAGGACAATGAAAACAGGATATAGGAACCCTATTATTGAGTGCTCAATCATATAAATAGAAACAATGCTGCCAATCTGCAGCAAGTTGACAAGGAAAATCTTCCATCGTTTCACGTTTCTTATCCAATGAGTTGGTGGCAGATTCTCAGGCTTCCAAAACAACGAAAGAAGATGCACAACAAGCTGCGTGTTAATCAATGTTATGGCTCCCATGAACGCGAGAACGCCAGCGAAAACAGCTCGCGGCAATGTCATGATTTTTGGAAAGAGAAGAACAATAAACAACAAAATGTGAGAAATCAAACCAGTCAGTCTTGTTTCTGAAACATTGATACACAAAGAAGATGGATTCCCTTCTTCATCGTACTCAAATGTGTGGACACTCATTGCGTGTATATGGTGAAACGTGTGAATTTTTGATGCCGTAACTAGAGGAAGATTAAACAAACCCAGCAAAAGATTTGCGAACGCGAGAATTAAAATGTCTAAATGATAAGCACAAGGCTTTCTCAAGTTCATTTCTTCGCCATTGACAAGTTTGGCAGTTACATTATGCTCCAGTAAAATCAAAACACTGGCGCAGAATCCTAGCATCATCGACAAGAAAAATAATTTCGCGTTGAATAGCGAAATTTTCACGAATTCTATTTTTCCCTTTAAATCTTCCGTCGAATAATGCGGTAAACTTCTGTAGACATTCGGGAAAAGATACGCGAGAATTATAGTGACGCCTATGGATGATATAACAGGTGCACCATCTGAAGCTAAATTTCTAAGCCATGAATATGTCAAGCTGTTGAATTTGACTCGATTTATTGCATAGGTGATGACAAAAACTGCCAAAGCAGTAAAAGCTCCGCAGACTTGTAGAAACTGGTCCTTTGGCGAAATAATTTCTTGTATTGAGTCAAGTAGGAACAGGAAAGCAACAAAGGCTACGAAAACTTCATCTGAAAAGCTTGTAACATATTTAATCGCAGTTGAAATGTTCGTCAGAGAAAATATAATTAAGAAAAAAGCGGCGAAAATTGAAGTCAGTGGGTAAATCTGCGCTAAAGTGAATCCTGCTGACTTTGCGAGCGTTTTGCAGGCCTTGAGGAAAAGGATGAAAGCAGCTGAAGGAGAGAGGAAAACCATTGGCTGGGGAGAGAAAAACGACATGAAAATTCCAGCGAAGATGCAGGAAACCAAGACATGAAAAGTATTCATGAAATTACCAGTGTAGTTCTGTATTGATGTTCCAAATATGTACACATAAGGGAGGATGCCTAGTGCTAGGAAAACAGCAACGAAAACAGGCTTGAATGAAAAGCCATCCCGCCAATCAGACCAATAATAAGGAATTCTTCTTTTAAAGTCATTTGAAATACCGCTGCCTAATTTCAGCAGTGTTTTGCAGTTGATTTCTTCATCTTCTATCTCATGCTTGTGATGTAGTATCATTTCGTGGTTCAATAACATTTGTCGATGAACCCAATCAGATCTACCGATTTCAATGTCGTGCGTTAAGTGTTCGTTGACTTTGTCTATGGCTTTGTGTGCTTTGGCGAGCTCTGAGAGGAAATCAGACTCAGATTGTTCGAATTCTGATTTTATTTCTACTTCGTTGCTGGAATTCCACATTGATGAGTGGATTTTTGGCAGTTCCATTAGAACAGCAATTAAATTCGCTATATCACGCGCTTGCTCATCGTTGACTAAAGTATAAATAACGAATCTTGAAAAATGATTTGAGTTTCCCACTCTAATAATATCTTTAAATCGCCAGACACTTGATATACAGCTGACTCCTTCTTGTAAAAAGTTATTTGTACCAACACTCGAAGTGATAATTAAAAATTCTTTGTAATTCAAGACGTAGCTATTTGCGCAATACTCGTCGTTTGTTGATGTTAAAATCTTTCGAATTTCTTGCGGATTTGTGACTTGTGGATGAATTGAAAATTGATCAATCATATCTTGTTCGTAATTGTGTATGCTAAACTGGTTGGATGGATTCTTATTCATCCTGTATGTCGCATTTCTAAAGCTGTGTATTAAAATATCAACTAGATGAGGTTTTGTCATTCGTGGAATGTTAATCGTGACGAATGACAGGGGATCTTCTGTTTTTAAGGTGTTGTTACCGAGAGTAATCGCATCAATCCCGAATTCAAGATGTTCAGGCACATCAATAATATTCGAAATATATGCAACGGAATCATGCAACGCATCAATGGAGCTAAATGTTGAGTCAGATTCGCTGTTTTCGAATGACATACTTTCCATGTCGTCTGTCAACATTTCGTCGGTCACATCATCCATCAAACAACAAAAATGATTTCTATTTTTATTTTTAAACTGTTTATGACTACTATAATAGTATACTCACTAAATTTTTAAAGAATGCCTATAAATATGAAATTATTAAAACCTATTTCTACAAATAATCATTCTCTACCATTAATCACAAGGATTCCAACAAAACAAAAGTGTGAAATCTGGGTCTTATTCTCAAGAAAGTATAATGAAAATAAAATTTAGTTATAAATCCTTATTTAAACCAAATAATACATCACATTCATCAATAAATCAACATTTTTAATAGTTAAATTCATCAAAACTTTAAATTTGAAAAATATATTCAATATTTTGAGCAAATTATCGAAAATATTGCAATTTATATAAAAATACAATTTAGAATACGAAAAAATATGATATCTATGATAAAAAAAGTAAAAATCAAAAAATATATTCTTTTAATTCAATCAATATATAATAGTAGAATTAAACTCCATTGAATGCTGGTGCTCTAGAAGCCATTCTGTCAATGGAGAAGCCAATCTTCTGTATTGCGCGCTGCCAGCAAGGAAGCTCGCCTTCAAGCTCGACTCCTTCGCTTCCGTTGATTCCGTAAGGATCAAACTTGTACCAAACTGCGACGCAGACGCAGACGACGATGACAACGCAGATGACAGCGTTTCTTGTTGTGTGGGACTCCTCTTCCGCTGTCTGCTGGAGGCCACTTCTAACTTCACGCTCTTCATCGTGGACTTGTCTCTTGACGTCAGCCTTTTGGACTTTTTGTCCGCCCAATGTTTGGTGCTTGAATTTGTCTGTGACGAAAATGTCTACATCTGGCAATGTGAACTTGCTGTCGATGTCACTACCATAGTAGTAGATGCTCTTCAATTTGCCGCACTCGCTGAAAACATCTGAACCAAGTCTGGCGAGTTTCGGTGGCAAAACGAATTTCGACAATTTGCTGCATCCGCTGAACGCGAAGTCAGCGATATATGCTAATTGTGTGTCGCCAAGATCGACAGACTCGAGGCGCTCGCACTTTCCGTAAGCGCGCTCAGCAATTGTGTCTACTGATGATGGTAAAACAAGAGATTTGATGGCTGTGCCGAAGAAGGCTTCTTTGCCAATCAGTCTGACATTCTTCGGCATCAAGATTTCCTTGAGGGATGAGCAGCCGCTGAAAATAGATTCTGGGATCTCTGTTACTTGTGTTTCGCTCATGTCTGCACTTGTCAACATCTTGCAGCCCTCGAATGCCTTCCTGCCGAGCTCTACGACTTTATCGCCCATCTTAATCGATGTCAATTGAGAACCAACGAATGCTTTTTCGCTGATCTTGATTAAACTGGACGGAAGCCTGATTTCAAGGCCGGCTGTGTTGACGAAAGTCTCCGGCTCGATGATAAGGACTGAGCTCTGCGACATATCAAGGCTGACGAGTGATGTGCAGTTCGCGAAGCAGCCTTTTCCGAGTCCGGAAACGGATTTGTCAAGTGCCAGTTTTCTTATAGACGACTTCGCGAAGAAGTAGTCGCCGAGAGTTATTGAATGCTGCGGGAACTTAACGACAACATCACCAACGTGGTACAAAAGCTTGGCTGGCAGCTCCTTCATTTGGATTGACGATAAATCGACTTTTACTAATGATGTGCATTCAGCAAAAGCTCCTTCGCCGATAGATTCCACGTGCTCGTTGAGATTGATCTCCTTGATGGCTGTCTTAGAGAACGCGTACGGACCAATTACCAGTGAGCCAGTCGGCAGCTTGACGGCTTCAAACATCGTGCAGCCCATGAAGAGTTTCTCAGGGATGTTCGGCAAATGCAAGTGCGATAAATCTGCGTCAACGAGATGAGTGCAGTTCGCGAAAGATCCGGCAGAAATGCTTGTTACAGCGTCAAATGGGAAGTGACTGAACGAGCAGCCCACGAATGACTCCTTGCCGACTGTCTTGAAGCCTTTCGGTGGCTTGAAGTTAGTCAGAGAAAGACAACCAGCGAAACACATGTCTGGAATTGCTTCGAGCTCCATCGCTGAGAGATCTACTGTCGCCAGCTTCTTGTTGAGGCTTAAGAAGCCAATAGAGACCTTCTTGAGCGTAGCTGGGGCAACGAATTCTTTGATTTTCGTGTGTGAAATTGCGAAATCTTCAATTTCTTCGAGACTTTCTGGTAAAACGATTTCTACGAGTGATTCACAGTTGAGGAAGAGGTTCTTAGGGAATATTTCGATCGTGCAGCCCTTGAAACAGATCTTTTTCAGCTTCTTGCATCCGCTGAAAGCAGATTCGCCAATAACTGTTACTGTCTTAGGGATACTGATCTCTGTGATGGCAGTATTTGCGAATGCACGCTCTGGAATCTCAATAAGTGATGTTGGAAGGGAAATTACGCTTAAAACTGAGCAATTTTCGAAAGCTGACTTTCCAAACTTAGAAACCATTGACAAATGCATGTCAACAACTTCAATCTGCGAATTTGCAAATGCGAAATCCTTAAGTGCAGTAAATCCGATAGATGTGTTGATTGCGTTGATTAATGTGCCATCAAAGCAGTGCTCATCGATAGACTTAAGTCCAGAACCGATGATAAGGCACTTCAAACTAGCGCATTTGCTGAAACAGTAAGCAGATAAAACAGAAATATGCGCTTGTGTGATATTGATGATTTCTAAGTTAGGACTCTGCTCGAAGGCATGCTTACCTAGAATAGAAATTGATTTTGGAAGCTTAATCGACACAAATGGAGATTTCGAAAAAGCGTAATCGGAAATGTTAACGATTGTGTATGTGACTTTGTTGTGTTTTACTGTTAATGGGATTTCGAGGACTGTTTTCTTCTCTGGAATCTCGAGGGCTTCATATTGACCATTTCCAATAGCGAGAGTTTTGTCTGAACCAAGGTTGCAGTGGAACTTGATTCCATCAATTTCGACAATCTCTTTCCTGTATGTTGTTTTTCCTATTTGCCAGGATGAAACAAAAGAAATAAAAAGAGAAATCATATGTTTGTCACTTTTTCGACAAAATATTTTTTTTAAATTTTTAAGTTATTTTGGATTTTAACCATAGATATATAACCAATATAGCTATTAGATTCACATTTTAGTGTAATTTAGTTTCAATATTCATTTTTTAGAATATTCAATATAATATCAATAATATTCCATATTTTGGGCAATATTATATTGATTTCCCGAAGTTTAATCTTTCTTTATGCTTATTTTATTTCAAATGGTCCAAATTCTTTGACAATTTCTATTCTAATGGTTAAAGATGAAGAAACCGGCCAATATTTACATACTTGGTTTCTATATTAAATTAATAGCTAACATGTTGGTCAAATTGAGCAGAATTCTGTTAAATTTGTTCTTTTTTATAATTTGTTTATTGTTTATTTATTTTTAGACTAATTTCGCAGGTTTTTAGCACATCAAATTGTTTTGGGGTCTATTTTTCATTCGCAATATCAAAATTTTTTATAGTTACAAATTTCAACAATTATAAAAAAAACTCAAAATTCGATTTTTTTGCATATTTATTTATGTATTTCAATGATAATAAAATCTTTTTTTTTTTTTAAAAAAAGTCGTAAATTGATGGAAATTTTATGATTAAGGTCGATACATTATATATAGCTTCTATAGGCCTACAGGAATGAGATATCTTAGGCAAACATTGCATTACAATTTTATAATTTCGAGAAATGATGCGTGAAATTTGTACGATATTTAAGAACCTTATTTTAACGTATATTTTCGCAAGCTGCTAAAAATCTTTACTCCGCATGCTGATATGTTGCAAATAACAACTTTACCTGCCCAATATGATTATACGGTAACCCATCATATTTTAATTATGTTTCTATGTTGAAATATCGGCATTTATAAACAAAAACACTCACATAAGTGAATAATCAGCATATTGTTAGATATAAGATATTTTTCATTATTATGTATGTCAAATGTAATTATAATCTTGGAATAATGCAGTTAATCTTGATAATTGACATCTGTTTTCTATATTAATAATAATTGAAATACAACATAATAATATTGCTATTTGTTTATAATTCAACCTTTTATGTTACTTTTCTATATGTTTCAATGTATTCAAGCAATAGGGAGTCTAATATTAAATTCTTTAGAGTCTTACATTTGTTTTTTCTTATTGACATTTGACTTATATATGGCTATTTATAAAAGAAAGTAATAGCGTTTTAATGAATAAAACAAAAGAAAAAAATGTATTATTACGAACAAAAAAATAAATGAAAATATAGTGAATTAATGTCTGTATCCAGAACTATGGAATTGAGATATCATTAGGTCTTTCTCTTTGATAAGATCTTCTACTTTTTTAATTTTAGCATTTAATTCTTCAATATATTTCGCTTGATTCTCACACTCTTGGATTTTCTTTTCTAGTAAAGATCTATCTGTTGCCTTAAGTGCGTTTTCTATTTCTTCAATATCTGGATCAGTTTGAATTTCGTTAAAATATGGTTTTTGCTCTTCTTCTTGCTTTGTTTCGACAAATTGTTTGAAGTCCCATAGAACTTTTTCGATAGTTCCTTGCTTACAATTTGCAATGTCTGTAATTGTCGCTTTATCTATTGGAAACTTGATTTTTTGTAGAACTTTTGCATTGAGTGTGTTCCAATTATAGATTTTTGTATCAACTTTTAATCCTTCGTTATAATTAAAAAGATCTACATGTTTTGGATAAAAATGAGCGCAGATTTCAGCCATCAAAACACCATCGCTGAAATCTCTGACAATATTCTTTTTCTTTCTGGATAAAGGAATACTATCAATCCACTTCAATAATTCTTCAAGTTGATTATTATCCATTGTCATTATAAATTTTGTCATGTAAAAATATTTGATGACATATAAATATTTTGTAAATTATTTTTTGTCATTTTTATTATTCCTTTATTGTCTATAGTAATGTAATATATATTTATACCAAAATTATGCTACCTTTTTGCGCCTATTACACGAATGAAATGCATTAACCAAGCAAATAATATTATTTTTCATTCTATTTGCAAATGATCACCAAATTATTCATCAAAATGACAATAGCGGCAATTCCATATATATATACAATAATTTTGGTAATTTTTTTGTAAAAAATCACAAATATTTTTAGTCCATTATCTATTGATTTGAAAAAGAATCAAATAATAAATAATATATAATATTTATTTTCTAAATTTCATCATTTTCTTCATCAGTGTTAACAACAGAATCGGCTTCATCATTGTCATCATCGTCGCCGTTATTAGCATTTTCTTCTTCATTTTCAACTTCTTGGTTTTCAGTCTCTTCTTGCTTGGCTTGTGTATTATTCGCGCCTCCAAGCCAGAGAGCGAAGTTTATGTGGGAGAATCCGTGCGTCGATAAGAAGCGGCTGCACTGAGACCCCATGTATGAGCGGAACTCTTCGTACTGAGCATCTTCTTCAGTGACATCTTTTCTTGGCGAGAAAATATGCGCGAAGTATCTGAGGGTATTAAAGATTTGCCCCGGATTTAGTCTGAACTTAAGAGGAGTCTTCGATGATATGAGATTAAGTGTTGAAAGCGGAAGCTGGACAGATTCGAATTCAGACTCCATGAATCCTTTAGACTCGAGGTGACTCGTGCTGTTATCGCTGACGAACATGCGGAGCGACCGCATTATAAGATTAGCAGCAAGGCGCCAGTTGCACTCTTCATTGCAATGTGGGCATTTCAAGTATTTAGACGGGAATGGAGTGACAATAACTCTGTTCTCGCAGTATGGGCAGCTGTATGTTAATTCTGCTGCATGCGGGATCATAAGATTTGTCTGATAATCGTTGTCAAGGCCGACAGAAGGGGCTGTGTATGAGATATTCAATGCCTTGGCAAGCATGCCTTTCTCCATGCCACCGAAAGCCTCGCAAAGACGCCATATTGGGTTGAAAATCTGGTTAGTTATATACCATTCTATGTCTGCGTCATCAACTTTCTGGACCAAGTCTTCATAAACAGCCTTTGAGGCGATGTTCGCGTGGCGCTGCGAACGCTCTGACATTGGCTCACCATCGCTTGTGAGCTTTTCGATGCCATCGCGAGAGATGATGTATTTGATTGTTGTGCCAGGAGAAATATCTTTCTTCAAGACATCCTGCATGTATTTAGCAACAACAACGTGCGCAGAGTTGTCTCCTTTATATGACTCAAGCTTGTTTGTCAGTGATTTAGTGATAACTAAGTCCTTTGGCGTGATAATTTCGATGCGTTTGAATTCTTCATCTTCACGAGAAAGGGCTTCCATATTATAATCTTCTGGCATTGATCCGTTGTTGCGGAGCATCTTGGCAATTCTGTCGAGCTCAGTGAGGATGTCTTTGATTGAGTCATCGGCATTCTCAGAGAACATGAATGAGCGGATAACGAAATCTGATAAGTAGCGTGTCAAGAAACACCAGTCGCGACGAACTGAGTCGAGACCTTTCTTTTCAACTTTGAGGCTTCCATTAGGTAGCTCTTCGAGAGCTGCGTATTTCTTCTTTGAAACGAGCAGCATCTTCTTGAACAAATGGTCAAGGCCGAGTTTCATGACAGCGTCATTAGACTTGCGCTGTTTCTTGAAGTGTTCTTCAACTTGCGCGCAGATTCCTGCAGCAATTTGTTTCGCCTTCTTGTCGTCTTTAGTCCTGCAGTCGACCATGACAGAGTCAGTATCACCGTAAACAATAGAGAACTGGTCGGAATCTTCGAACTGGAAGTGCTCGACAATGTCAATGACAGCTTGGAGAGCTTCACGACCTTTCTTTGTGATTTCTTCAGCAAGCTTTGTTGCTGGGAATCTTGAGCCTTTGTAGCCGAGATAACCGTACATAGAGTTAGCGAGAATCTTGACGGCTAGCTGCTTGATGTTGAGAGCGCTGAGCTCCTGCTTGTATTGCTTCATCTGTGAATTCAGTGGAAGAGTCTCTTGCTTGAGAGCATTTAACTTCTTTGTTAATTCGGAAGCGTCAGCTTTCTTTGCTTGAGCTTGGCTGATTTCGTGGTTTAATTCCGAAATCAAGTGTTCCTTTTCTTCCAACTGTGTCATGATGCTGAACATCGGCTTCTCTTTTTCCTTGATTTCGTTCTTAACAACGAGACGTTTGTTCAGCAGGTCGGCCATGATCTTGGGAAGAACCGCATTGTTTTGGTTTGGATTTGCAACCATTCTTGTCGTGAAGCAGATGTTGTACTGCCTAATGATTGATGGATAAAGGGAGTTATAGTCGAGGACAGTAACAATGTTCTCGTGGAATCCTCTCTTTGGATCAAGGACGTGACCACCTTGATATTGGGCATCTTCTCTCTTTCCTGAAACTTTGACTTGAGACTTGTCTGGAATAACATAGCCTCTGTTGATAAATTCGTGGGCGAGAAGTGCTTCTGATCTTGGTGATGCTTTTCCGAGCAAAACGCGTGACCATGTGGCACCAGAAAGCTGAGAAATCTGCAATGTAAGAGGAATAAAGTTATTGTTTCTTGAAAGCATGATCAAGAATGTTGTGTTATTATCATTTGCAATTACGACGTTCTTCAAATCTTTTACGCGCATTACTAATGCATCGAAATTGGTGATGCTGAACTCTGGGACACTCTTGTCGAGTTCCTGCTGAATGACAGAAGCGAAGTCGTTTGCCTTTGAGTGCAAGAATTCGTCAGCAAAGACACGGACATCTACTGGAAGACGTCCGCCTAAAATCAGCAAAGTATTCTTTGAGAACTTCGTGATGTTATCCTTTGGAAGTGAGCGCTTCAGGCGACCGATTCTATACCAGTCCTTGACCTTCAACTGGATGAGACGCTGTGCAATGACTTGGCCATCAAAAGTGTTGAATCCGTAAGACATGATTAGGTCGATGTCAGCGTTTTGAATTTCTGTTAAGAATCTGTTGAGCATTTCGTATTCTGATCTGCATGCCGTATCTGGAACATCCTTGTTAGCGGTGTTAACGTGCGTCCAGTAGTAGTTGAACTTCTTCGGCTTAGGTGAAGTGAGTTCTGTGATGTCGCATTGCTCGAGGATTCTCATTGATATCATTCTGATTACATGCTGCTTCTTTACCTGGTCAAACTCAGTTCTAAGTGAAATGCAAGCGATGTTGAATGCTGGAATGTCTGTCTTAGGAAGGATTTCGATTTCTGGTTCACTTTTTGAAAACTCATCTTTGAGCTCGAAATTAAGCTGAGGAACAATCGCAACACTTGCTTGCGGCTGCACCATCAGCTTCTTGAATCTGATCCAGCATGGGCCCATGATCTTGTAGCGCATGATGAAGCACTCCGTGATTGATGAACTCCATCCGAAAACTTTTGTGTAGTGTTTTCCTATCATAGGAATTCTCTCGACATCGAGATTTCCTGGAAACTCAGCTGTAACCCACTGCGAAGTGAAATCGATGTCGGATTCTCCAAAAGCATACCTCAAATATTCAGGATAAACGATTGCTTTTGAGTTTAACGATTGAATTTCGGATTTGCAATCTTCAATCTCGTTCATTGTTGGCAAGAAGTGGATGATACGGCGAGCATTGGAGATAACAACACAAACTGTAACCATTTCACGTTCATTCGACTTTGCTTTACCGAAAAGATATAATTTTCCTGAATCTTCGATAATATTGAATAAATACATTTCGAAATTGTTAAGTTTGAATGTGGCTTTCTTGTTAGTTTCTCTTGTTGTAGATTCCTCAATTGCTGGAAGTGGATCTTCTTCAACAACATCTGGAATAACAACTGGCTCTTGAGGTTTGATTTCTGGCTTTTTATCGCGTGGTTGAGTCTTTGGTTGGCGTTTAATTTGTTCTGTTGAAACAGTTTTCTTTTCTTCTTTAATTTTCTCTTCAGCTCTCTTCTTTTCGGCCAATTCCGCCTCTTTCTCTCTCTGTAAAGCTTCTTCCTTAGATTTGGCTGATAATTTAGCAGCGAAACTCTGAGAAATAGATTTCTTCTTATCCGTATTTTGCGTAGACTTTGAAGATTTCGGTTCTGTTGTAACAGCTGAGCTCATGAAGTCTGCGAAAAGCTTATCTGCGATTTCTTTATTTGCTTTTGGCTTTGATGCTGATTTTTTCGGTGCTTTTCCGAGGAGATCAGTTAAAGACTTCTGACCACCTTCAAGCTTCGGCGCTTTGGCTTTAGATGACTCTGGTTTGCCGTCTTTGAACTCATCCTCGTATGTTCCGTCTGCAATGAATCCATCGTCTGAAAGACTGTCGTAGCTTCCTTCATCGGATCCACCATCAGATGATGACGATGAGCTCAATGACTCCTCCTTTTCCAACATCTCACGAACGGCATCGGCATCGTCCTTGCCGCGATTTCGTGAAGATCTTCTCATTTTTTTAAATTTTTTGTTAAACGTCTTTCTAAAATTCATTTTTTCTTATTTTCACAACAATAACATAACTAAAATACATATTTAAACATATATTTCATCATAAAAATGAAAAATATTAATTTTATACACAATATCTAAATTGATTTTCAACATATGATGGCTAAAATAAAGCATCAATATCATTATATATCTATAAAATCATAGTATAGTTATTTACTCAATATTATACATTATCATATCCATTGATATATTTTCTCTTTATTTTTAAATATTCATGATATTTAAGATACAAAATAGTATGGATATGCCATAAAAAGAAATATTATAATAGATAAAAAGCTTTAATACATAATTTTATATTTGATAAACTAAATAAACATATGAATCAATAAAACTTGGAAACAATTTGTATTTGAAATGTATGATGTGATCAAATAGCATGACCAATGACTTGACGCTTATTTGTCGCTATCATTGGCGAATTTGCAATTTTTTTGACTTCCATTGAGGTTATTTTACTGTGAGTCTGTCATGCTTATTCCAATAAGTGCTTTATAGCAAGTAAGGTAACATCAGCAATAAAATATTTTAATTGTTTAGTGACCAACATTAAGAGGATCAATGCCCCAGATATCGAAGTGATCAATGAATCTGAAGGCACGATCTCTCGAGCG
>MRSU01010344.1:0-23701 GCA_008369845.1 Trichomonas gallinae
TGCTTTTCAATTATTGATTGCAAAAAAAAAAAAAAAAAAAAAAAAATGATTGATGCTTCGAAGCAGACTCTTCATAACAACAGCAAAAAGAATCGAATAGTTTCTGAAGCCAATGGTTTTTATAGCTGGTATACTATTTATGTCATCAATGAGCAGAAGCGAATTTGAATATTTTCTCTTCAACATCCAAAAAAATACTAGCATACTTATCAACATCCCTAAAAATAATTATTTTCAGCTTCTCACCCCCAATATCCGAACCAAAACGTTATGTATTGATTATTCGTGCTTCAAAATAATAATCGAAGAAGATTTTTTAAAAATTTTTATGTTTCAATGAGTGCAACAAATACACCCAAGAAAACTGTTACACTTACATTGGAAATGATTGGAAGGATAGACAAAGTTCCTGAATTACAGAGGATTTGTTCTCAGCTATTCACGCTAAAAGAAAAATTGATAAATACGAAAAATGAACTGCAATCTACAATTGAAAAGCAAAAAATACAAATAAGTGAGTATGAGATGGAAAACCAATGCGCTAGGTCTCAATTAACTACTTTCCAAGAATTAGTCAGAGAAACAATGGACGAAAAAGAAAAATTCCAGAAAGAAGTTACAAATCTCCAATCACAGATCAATGATTTGAAGTCTCAAGCTGAAAATTCTGTTCAGCAAAATTTACAAAATCCAGATTCTTCGAATATCGAACTATTAAAGCAAAAAGATGCCCAAATACAGGAAAAAGAGGACATTATTCAAGCTCTTTCTCAAAAAATACAAAGTTTGTCCGATCAAATGGTATCAGATCTGTCTAAATCAGACTTTGAAGCTAAATACAACGAAGAGCATGCAGCTTTTGCTCAGTTTAAGAAGGTGGCAAAGGCTTCATTAAAACAAGTTCAAGTTGAAAATGAAGAATTAAAGAACAAACTTTCCAATTCATCATCAAACGCAGACAATTCAGCCCAATTAGAGCAACAGAAGAATGAAGCTTTGGAAAAAGTTAAAAATCTAACAAGTAGAATTATTGAATTGGAAGCAAATGAAGGCGATTTCATATCAAAGCTAGATGAAATGGATGCAGAAATCCAAGATTTAAGAAAACAGCTTGCAGAAAAAGAGAATCAAAAACCTTATTTATTTAAACTTGATGATCGCTCAGGCAAAGAAGTACTAGAGCGTTTAATGAAAGAAAATAAATCTCTAAATGATACTCTCGAAGGCGATAAATTAATTATCAATAATCAAAAATCTCAAATTTCGCAATTAGAAGAACAATTAAACGATTTACGGACGAATAATCAACAATTAGAAGCAAAAATCAATGAAATTACAGAGCAAAACGAAGACTTTTTACTGAAATTACAACAATTACAAAGAGATTTAGCTAGCAAGCAATCAGAACGTGAAAACCTGATGAGTATGGACTACGTATCTCAAATTGCAACAATGAAAGAAAAATATGATTCTCAAATTAACAAATTAACCGACGAATCAGCAGAATTAGCTAGTATTATCCAAACTCTCAAGAACGACATCACAAAAGCTCAAAACGAGAAAGCTGAGCTCGCAAGTCGCATGAACAGAGAAATAGCAAATGTTATAGAGCAGAAAGACGAAGTCATCGAACAAATGAAACAAAACAATTTCAAGTTACAACAAGATTTAACAGAACAAAAACAGAGCAACTCGCAAATGGAAGAGTTGTTGTTTACAATGCAGGAAGAAATAGACCAATTAAACGCCAAACCGAATGAGATTGAAAAAGAGAGAGAAGAGAAGAATGCTGCTCAAAGACAAGTACATGATTTGCAGCTCCAAATCGATCAACTAAACTTGCAAATAATGGCACAAGGAGCACTGCCTGCTGCTGATAACGCTAAAATAAATGAACTGGAGCAAAATGTTAAGCAGCTGACCAAAGCATTACAGAAAACACTCGCAGAGTCAAAAGCAATGAAGGAAGAAAATGAGAAACAAATTCAGCAAAATGAAGAATTGATGAAGTCAAAAGATGATCAAATCAATATTTTGGACAAGGAAGTTATAGACCTTCACAACCAAATAAATCATTTATCAGCATCAATAAGTGGTTACGAACAAGCAGCAAACGAAAGCTTCGAACTAAAGCAAAAGTATGAATCAATACTCAAATCTAAGGATGAGCAAATTTCTAATTACGAAAATCAAATTAATCAATTAAATTCATCAGCAGATGAAAACACAGAAATTAAACAAAAGTATGAATCTTTACTTAAGTCAAAAGATGAGCAAATTAAAAATTATGAAAATCAAATCAATGCATTAACATCATCATCAACTGAAAACTTAGAAATTAAACAAAAGTATGAATCATTAATTAAATCTAAAGATGAGCAAATTTCTAATTACGAAAATCAGATTAATCAATTAAAATCGTCTGCAAACGAGAACATAAAAATTCAACAGAAGCTTGAAGAAAAGCTGATATCCAAAGATGCTCAAATTAATGATTTAGCCAAAGAAAGATTCGAACTATACGATAAAATCAAAACATTAAATGCTTCAATCAATGATTATGAGCAAAAAATACAAACATTGACAAACGAAAACTCAGGGCTTCAGCAGAAATTTGACGCACAACTTAAATCAAAGAACGACAAAATCAATAAATTAATCGCTTCATTAAATGATAACGAACAAGCATCCACAAAGGAAAACTTCGAAATTCAGCAGAAATATGAATCTGAATTAGAACAGAAAGGAAAACAACTCTCTCAAATGGAGCATAACTTAAAGTTGTTAGAATCATCTAAAAGACAACTTGATGAGAAAATCAATGATTATGAACAAAGATTTATAGCATTATCAAATGAAAAATCAGAACTTCAAAATAAATATGAAGCGTTACTTAAATCCATGAATGATCAGTTTGCTGATTTCGAAAAGAAATTATCAACAACAATAAATGAAAAGCAAGAAATTCAAAATAAATATGAAGCAGAATTGAAATCCAAGAATGACCAAATTGTTGAGTTCGAAAAGAAATTAGATGAAAAACAAGAAATTCAGCAGAAATATGAAGCGGAAATCCAAAGATTGAAGAAAGATTTGAGTGAATTGCAAGAAGAAAATCAAAATCTTTTTGCCAGCCAAATAGAAAATCAGAATTCTGAAGCACAGGCAGCTGCAGCTAAAATTAAAGAGATGCAGAATATTCACAACCAAGAAAAATCAGATTTGAACGCAAAGATTCAAAATCTATCAGAACAAATTAGCAAATTGCAGCAAGAAAAGAGTACAAGCGAAGAGAATCTCAGCAAAGAAAAGCAATTAAATGAATCCTTAACAACACAAATTAACGAATTAAATGCAGGAAAAATTGATGAATCCAAGATTGAAGAATTAGAAAGTACAATACAAGTCTTAACATCTGACAACGAAGATTTGTCAAACCAGATAAATGAGCTCAAATCACAATCCGAAAAACAAATTGCTGATCACAAAGGAAAAGAGCAAACATATTTGCGACAAATATCAGATCTTAACAACCATTTAATGGCACAAGAGCAAGAAAAAGTTAAATACAAAGAGCAAATCGAGAAATTAACACAAAACGTTAATGATCTCAACAACCAAGTTGCATCAAATTCTAAAGAAAGCTCAGAAAATGAAAAGCAAATGTTAAACAAAGTCAAATCTCTCGAAACACAAAACACAGAACTAAGTACAAATCTCAAGAATGCCCAAGCATCAAATGCAGAATCATTAAAGAAGATACAACAGCTAGAATCTCAAATAGCAGAATCTACAAACAAAATCAAATCAGGCGAACAAGAATCGCTAAGACTTATACAGCAACTCGCTGACATAACAAAACTCAATGCAACATATTCATCGGAAATAGAAACTCTTCAAGAAAGGATCAAAACAATCGATGCTGAAAACAAAGGAAACAAATCGAAGCTCGAAATCGTTAAAGAAAACTTTGAAAATCTAGCGAAAGATTCCAAATCTAAAGAAAAAGCTGCAGCTGATCTAGAAACACAGCTCAAAGGACAGATAACAAATCTCACGACAGAACTCGATGAAGTCAAAGCTGACAACCAAAAACTTTCGAATGCGCTTCAAGACACAGAAAGATTAGTCGCGGAACAGAGAAAGAGCATGAAAGACACAGCGGACAAATATTCCGCACTCGAAAAGGAGAAAGAAGCATTAATCTCAGAAAAACAAATATTACAGGCACAACTTGAATCAGCAGAAGAGGCACAACACGGAGAAGAAGTTGTCAAAGAAAAAGAAGGAACAATCAATGGTCTCAAGAAATTATTGCAAAAATATGTCAACGAAGATAAAAGGAAACAAAAACAGATCGAAAGCTTGTCAGCGCAAGTTGCTTCTCTTTTATCCGAGCAAGAGAAACACAAGAATTCTCCAGAAGGAGCATTCATGGACAGCGCTTCTTTGTTGCAGAGCGTCAGGCAGAAAGAAGAACGCATAAAAGAGTTAGAAAACAGACTGGAAAGTTCACAAGCCACAGTTGACATGGAAAACAGACTGCAAAAGATGGCGAAGATGCTCGAGAAGTCTGGTCAGCAGTACACAGAGCTCCTTGCAGAAAAGGAACACGTCGAAAATGAGCTGAAATCGGAAAGATCAAAGAGAGTACAAAAATTTTCGATCAATCAAACAGCAGAGTCATTCGAAATTGCAGAATTGACAGCTGACCAGGTCGAGCAAAGGAGACTGAATGAGCAGCAGGCTGCAGATGATGAGAGAATGAAAGTGATGAATGCCTACTTGAGGAGAGTTTTGCTGCAATTTTTCATGCAAGATACAAACACAAGAGATTCTCTTGTTCCGCTTATTTTGAGCATTGTTGGCTGCAGTGAGCAGCAGATATCCGCTGCGCAGAAGCAGTGGGAGAAATCAAACCAGTTGGTGCCAATTAAGACGAGTTTCTTCAGCTTTAAATAATTTGTTTATTTTTTTTTATTAACAATTTGATTAATTCATGATATATTAGTCATTATATGAGAAGTATAAGTAGATATTCAATTTACATTTCTATAATCATGACAAAATTTTTTTATTAATAATATTTAGTTTTTTATGTTTGGTTTTGATAATCTAAATTATGTTCTATCTATATTATCAATTGTTTCAATGAATTTAGAATTTTGATGAAGTTTTATATGAAATATAATCAATTCTCGCATTTTATATGTAAATCATATGAAAGAGAAAGAATATAAAGGAAAAACAAAATTTATATTGTATGTCAATGTGATTATAGAATTAAAACATTGAGATGTTAAAATATTTTTGAATAAAGATAAAATAATGTGTTTTGGTAAATTAAAGTTTAAGAATGGAAAATGTGAGCTGTGTATAATGATAATATTAATAAGATATTTTTTAGATTTATAATTTTCGGTTTATAATTTATTTTTTGACATGTAAAAATAAAATATGACAAGTGTCAGATGCGAAAACTTTACACTAACGGTTTCTAAACAGTGTAATGAGTTCTATCAGATCCATCGCTGAAGATTGCCAGACAGAAATTGTAGCACAGATCAACGATGTTGTCGATCAGAAGGGCATCAAGCAAGAAGTACTTAGTGTTGCACAAGATATGGCATCACAAGCTTGCCTTAACATACTCGATCCTTCTAAGGAGGCACTCCCACCATTCAAGGGTGTCCCAGAGGATAGAAAATTCGAACTTCAACTCGTATACGAACTTCTTAAGAGTGCAGGATTTAATTTCACAGCAAATTGCCTTAAATACGAATCACAACAGCCAGAATTATTAGGCGCATTCAATCGTCGTCAGTTTGGTAAAGAATCTCATATGTGTACATATGACAAGACTCCATATCTTGTTCAGATTATTCGCGAAATGCAGCGTCAGGAAGGACGAAACTAAGTTATATTTATTAGATAGGTTTGACATCTTTTTTTGGTAAATTTTATATCTTAGAAATATTATTTTTGTCTAAATGGCCTAATTTCGAATAAATTCATACTTATTGACATTTTAGCCACCAAAATAGAACCAATTTGATCAGCACTAACAGAGTTAATTTTTTTTTTTATAAACAAGAGAACAAATTGATTTGTATTAGACACAAACAAGTTCCAATTCGAGTAAATTAGATATTTCCAAATGATTTTGTATATATAATGAAAATAATTTGATTATTAGAGCAAATTTAAATGATTTTTAGGGAGTAGACCAATGTTTTCTAGGTATGTTTAATTCTAGATTTGCAAAACAAAAGAAAATATTTCTGGATTTTCCCCTGCTATATTTTGTCTGACCCTTTATTTTTATATTTATTTTTAAAAATCATATTTCATTCTAATATGACTATGTAGACCTCATAAATAACAAAAATGAGTCTTAAAAATCGATTTTAGAAAATGTGGAATCAAATTTTTTCGAAAATTTCAGTTTAAACATCAAATATTTGGTTGCCACATGTAACTTAAATAAAATTTCGATCATTTAATGTCAGAAATTGATTCTTCAAGAATGATCAAGGACAAGCCTGACTATGACGAGATATTCGGCGCCGTTGAAAAGCAGCGCGGCAGAATCCACGACTACACCGATGCCATATCTTTTTTGCAGGAATTGAACATCAATAAAGACAATAATCTTCGATTTATCAGTTATTTAGTTACCTTCGGGATAATTGACGACGAAAACACACGAACAGATAAGCTATATCAGAAATTTCAGGATTACGACAAGCTAATTAACGAAGAATTCGGAGAAAATTTATCAGATCCGCTTTCTTTCCTTCAAAATAAGAAAACAGCATTCGTTATTAAAGCAGATATAGATAGAAGCATAGGAATGTTTAATAGAATGGCTGAACAATTAAATCTTTCCGAATTTAATGTGAAATTCGTTCATTTACACGCAATGAGAATTCTGGCACTTCTTTCCTTGAAGTACCAAGAGTTTTCATACACGCAAGGGTTTGATAGATATATTTTGTCATGTTATTTACTCGCAGTCGATTTCAGTTCTCAAAACTGCTTGCCGCCGACATTTGCGGAAGCTATAACATACTATCTTGCTCCTATGTTCCTTAGATTGGCCAATATTCATAGATACATTGATAATTTAGGAAATACAACAAGACATTTCGAAAATATCGACAAAATCGTTTCCAAGAAATACCCAGAGCTGTCAATGCAGCTAGAGAGGAATGGACACGGCTCCATTCACTACGCTCTTCGCTGGGAGCTGCTGATGTTCGTTGACGAATATGATGCAAAAGGTTTATTCCTTATTTGGGACTCAGTTGTCGTCAATCGCAACAACTACGACAAGTATATCCTCAACCTGTGCATCGCGCACGTTCTCCAGATTCCTCCGCCGAAACCAGGCGAAATACTCATAGAGAAGATACAAACATACAGGGACTGGAACCCGCAGAAGGCAATTCGCACTGCCTACGCGCTGATGGCCACAGAGTCGACTGTCATGGTCACAAACAAATATTACACACTTTACGCGTCAGTTGTCATCGTTTTTCTCATAGTTTTATACTTCTTTATGAAATAAATTTTGTAATTTTTGTTTTATATTTGTGAGCTTATTACCACGGGTTTCCAAATGTTAGGTGTGTTAGATAATTCTTTCTATTAGTATTATTACTAGGGAATGTTAATATATGTGGTTTTAATCTAGATTGATTTTCATTTACTCTGGATCTTACAGCTTGATTTTCATTTAATTTAGGTAAGCTTTCAATGTCAGCTTTGTTTGTGACTTTTCTTGAGCTTGCAGAGTTTTGTTGACTTGGCTCTTTAATCTGTGTTGGCTCATTTTCTGATTGTGCATTTGTTCTTTTAATCCGTATTAATTCATTCATTAATTGAGCTTCTCTTTCTTTAGTTTGATTCAACTAATTGTTTAATTTATCATTATCCATCGTTAACTGTGTATTTGTTCCTTTAATCCGCGTTAACTCATTCTTTAATTCTTTATTTCCTTCCAATTTAATCCTTAGGATGTGATTATTCACTAAAACTTCAAAAGATTTGTAATTATCCATTTTTATTGTAATTTCGATTGGAAATATATTATAAAAATTTGTAGCAGGCTCATTAAAGTAGAATTTATTACTGTATTTGTTAAACAGATGTTGTAATACGTTATTCCAATTATTTATGCAACATATATGAACAAAATTGAGATCTGAAATATTCCTATGGGTTAAAATATCTTCATCTCTGTACATATTAACAAGTTAATCAATAATTTCAGTTGCATTTTCGTTATATTGCTGAAAGGATAATAACGCTATTTCCGCATTTATCAACCATCTCATGAATGAATGGATTGAGTTCTGTGAAGTATTTAACGATGCTGACTTGTCCGCATGTACAAGCATATTGATAATAAGAAATTTCTCCACAAGGCGTCGACATAATGTACTCTATTTCTTTTATGCGTTTTATTGACTCCAAATCGCCGGTTTTTATTAGATCGTTCAGGTAGTCTGACGCTTGAGGATGATCAGGCATAAAAATGATTGTAAATTTTAAGAAATAATAAGCTACTCAAATACATTCCTATGATTGTAGCAATTTTATTGAAAAATAAATTTCAAAAAAAAATTTTCCAACAACTAATTTTTTTTTCAACGACTAAAATTATAATTCATCATGTAATGTTTCCATGATATTCTTCACTTTAGAAAGCCACTAGTTAATTCATCAAAATGAAAATGTTGAGCATATTGATGTAGTTCCCAGGTATTTCTTGTCATACCCATGCATATCTCAATTCGATTGTACCTATTATAACATTAGAACCAAATACATACTTTATTGAACTATTTGGAGCCTCGGGTGCTTGCTATATTGATTTGATTAGTCTATAACAAAATGTGAACGCAAACCATCAATTAACAGCTTTTGTTGGAAATAATATTGCATGCTTTATATAGAGTAGTAGATGTGGTACAGAATCCAAAATCAAATATATCGATTTTATTTTTTTGAAGCAAATCTATCTAATAAGAAAATGTTAAATTACCTCATTAATCGATAAAGCTGCATTTTATAAACTCAATATATTCTATGTGTAAAAATGACATGTAAATTTTTACATGTCATATACTACCTGTAATGAATAATTCTATCCAAAACCATATATGTCAATAAGCTCACTTCTCACGTTATTAAATTCATATGTCTTTACGCAGTAACGTTATAATATTTGTTTTTCATAATTTTTTAATTCATAAACAATAATAAATACAGTCGAATATCAATTTTGTATCATGTGATGATGATTCTAGTGATTAACTTGAAGAACTCGATGAATCTGAAGACGATGAATCTGAAACTTCTTTGACTGGAGACTCAAATGCTGTAGGTTTTGGAAGTGGAGAATCTTCAATGGGTAATTCGTAAACTGTTTGTGGATGTGCATCAATCTGAGGCGGCATAATAAAATGAACGTTAGTAGTACTGTTAGCATGAGGATGAGGAGGCAATGACCGTGGTGGTGGAGCAAACCCAGATGGTGGTGGTGGCGGTCTTGGAGGAGTAAACGATGTCACCTGTGAGTTATTAACGATTACTACCCCTGAATTTAAGTTGGCAGTGCTCATATTAGTTTTAATTTTAGGTATATTTCCTAGATATCCCTCACCAGGCAATGGGAGACCGTTTCCATACACTAGTTCGCGATTAAGTTGACAAATTGCACAAGGCATGCAGAATGTGGTCTCTATGCAGTCTCTACAGCCATCATACTCCATATTTCTGCGTCTTCTAATGACTTGCCTTAAATTAAATGGACTCATTGGACAAAAAATCTGACGACAGCAATCATCTTTGCCTTCAGCGAGCTTTAATGACGAATAATGCAATATACATGGACAAAAGCATCCGAGGGCGCAAACACTAGAGTCATCACAACAGTCAGTGAGTCCAGTTGTCCATCCAGACATAATAAAATGAGTTCAACTTGAAAAAAGTGAAAATAATTGTGATATTAAACAATATTATAGCACTATTATTTTCATTGATTTTTTTTCAATAGATTATTTATTTGTAAATCATTCAAAAAATTCAATTAAAAATTTAGGAATGTGAAATATTACAATATACAATTTGATATATCAATTTTTCGAATAAAATAAACATATAGATTTGAAAGGAACTTTTTCAGGATTTTGATCAAACATTATTATGATTTAAAAATCAAGATATTGCTATACTTATCAAAATTTATACAGATGCATAATTTATAAAAAAGATGCAACGATTAGACATCGAATTTATAGAAAATCCGATACAAAATAAGAGGATCATTAGTTTAAACATAGGAAAATATTATAATGAACAATTTTCCAGAAATTTACGGACATTTTACTTCATTAATCTTCAAAAACAACTGCAGAAATCTTATACATATGTTTTCGCGTAATATTTATCAACAAATCACAGAGAATGAAATTATTGAATCTATTCCGCAACAAAATTGAGCCGCAGTACATCGTTCAATACAATATATAACATGTGCGGATTATTATGCCTAAGAAATATTAAAATGTATAACAATAATATTCAAATTCTAAAATCTTATTCAAAATTCATATATATTCATTGTAGTTCAGTTCAAAGGAACGAAGTGAAGAATTTATTCAACATTTGTATGATAAAAATGGAATATTTTTCATCTATAATTTTTGTTGTAAAGAGATATGCCAGTAAATATGTCACTTTCTGATAAAAAACATGCTGTATTAGAAATCGATGGATAAGTTTTAAATAAAAAATAAATAAAATAATAACATTATGCTCTGTAACCGCATTGCACAAGGTGGTCCATGACCATCATATTTCCACTCATTTGTGCTTTGTCAAAGACGAGTTTATAGTAGCCCGGAGCCTGTGCGATATTCAACATAATTCCGTGTTCAGCGAAAATTATTCCGATATCAACGAAATTGTTAGTTATTGCATAATCAATAGGTCTTAGACCATTTGCATCTTTTTCATCGTATTTGGCTCCGATATCCAAAAGTTCTGAAACCATTTCGCTCATTCCGTAGTAAGCTGTATAGTGGAGAGGTGTAACACCTGCTCCATCCCTTCTGTTCGGATCAATACCAATTTTAATTAATGCGGAAAATGATGCAGTGTCACCTGCCTTAGCCAACTGCGAGATCAGCTCCGTTGAGACTTGTCTTACATAGTCCTTGTTCATATTTGCAACGTTTGCGAATTGTGCTGAATTTCCAATTGATGAGACCAGAAGCTGCGGGACATTTTGCTGTTGCTGCGGCGACTGCTGATACTGTGTTGATGGGTTGTAAGACATGTATGTTTGCTGCTGGATACTTGTCAAAGTTGGAATGTTAACCGGTGTGCGTGTTTTAGCGATCGGACGGCTTCTGTCTGAGAATGCCATCCACTGGCGACGAATAATTTTGCATGAAGCTCCCTTGTATTGATCGAATGAAGATGTTAATAAAATTCCAGTTGGTTCTGGTTCTGTACCTGGGAGCGGAAGTTCTGGATATATTGGGAAATTCTGCTGTTCAGCAGCTTGCTGAGCCGAAATTATTGGAGAAGGATCGGGAGGAGGTAATACACTTAACTGCTCCGGATAAAATTCGCTTTCATGCGGTTGAGCTGAATGGTGCATAGCACTCCTGAAAAGAATGTCAGTGTTGATTCTGTCGTTGCCAACTCCCGGCAATGTTGGAAGTTGAGGGACGTTGTTTGTCATTTCATCAACAGTTGTGAGAGTTGGGAGCTGAGGAATGCCATTAGGCATAAGCTGGCCAATAGGAACTGACGCGTAGTTATTTCTAAGATCTTTGGTTGGTAATACTGGGAGAGATGGGATTTGCGGTAATTTATTTGCTCCTCCTTTGTTTGATATAATCGGAAGTGATGGGATTTGTGGCATTTTCGGTTGTTCATTTGATGTATTTAATTCGATATTAGGAGTGTGCGGACGATTTAGATTAATAACTGTACTTGATTTTCTTTCGCTAAATGTATTAACAACAGGTAATGAATAGAGATTGCTGAGCGGTTGTTGTTCATCTAATTTTGGCAAAGATGGGATTCTTCCTGCTCCAAACGAATTATCATCGTGAGATGAAAGCTGTGGTCCAGGCAAAGACTGTGGAACTCTAAACTTAGCATCAGACATGCTGCCGAAAGACGGTTCTCTTGTCCTTCCTGGGATTTTCGGAATATTTGGCTTATTTGGTTTATGAGGGGGGTTTTCTGGATTAGGATGTTGCTGCTGCTGGTTTGGTGTCTGTAAAACTGGAACTGAATTCATCCTTGTTAAATCTGAGTTCATGCTTTTCGGTTGAATTGAAGGCATTGAATTTTTCCTTGGATATAGGAGGTCTGGATTACCCATAACTCCATTTGATGTCTGAGAAGTGCTGTCTTCAAGCTGTTGATTTGGCGGAGTAAGAACTAACGGTTTTGATGGCAAACTCGGATAGCCCGGGAGAGGTGGAATAGGTGGTGGCTCTTTTCCTATAGCGTTCATCGGTGGAAGATCAGGGAGTCCCATATGTCCGACAGGCATAGGCGGGATGGGAGGCATTGACATCGGCGCGTGATGGAATCCGTTATGTATTTTATCAACAGAAAGCGGATAATTCTGGTCTGGAACAACGAATGTTGATTCTTTTCTGTTTTCGTCAAATCTCAATAGATCAGTACTCGGCGATGATGGTGTAGGTGAAGGGCTATGTGAATTTCTTTTTGATGCTATTGATGTTGCGGAGCGAAGATTATTAAGCAACTCGTTTGGAACATCAGCGGTGATAATAACTTGGCTAGCATATAGCTGCTTTCCACGCCTTTCAAAGCTGACATTCTCTGATGAACTGTTTTCTGATGAATTGTCAACTTTTGCAGTAGCTCCTGAAATAACAACTTTAGGAGGGTTGGCGCTAAAATCCTCATTTGAGCTCGAGTTCCTCGTAAGTACAGGCTTAGAAGAAGAACTGCTCATCTGAAGTAAAATAAATTATATATATTATATATGAAAAAGTGACAGTTCCAAAAGTGAGCTGTAATATTCTTTTTATGCCAAAGCAATATATAGAATATGAACATGCAGCAATCCAAACGGATGGAAATCCAAATCTAAAAAGTGCCATATTTACATTTCAGATTTGACGAGTAAACTTTACAAAAATATTCAGGGGATGTAACCGAAACTTGTCACTTTTATTTATTTTTCTCTATCTCGAATATTGATATTAGGAGTCAATGAGCATTTAATAATCAAATCATTCTATCGTCATCTATACACTCTATGGCTTTTGAACATGAACTTCAGTGAGAAATTGTGAAAGTCTAGTCTACTATCATATAGTACAATTCTCAGATGACAGGGATGCTTATGTTTTAATGATATATAAGACTTTCCACGAAACACAAATTTGAGTTTGTATTTTTTCTATGATAATGCTGTATAATCTATAGCTTTCCATTCATGATGATATACATAATCAGAAACCGAGAACACGAATCTCCGCAATGAATGTATAAGATTTTAAAATGATTTTTCAAATTTAAGGTTATTTTCGAAATTAAGGTTAAAAAAGATATCTTTATTTGATACATAATGGTCACACAACTATCAGTTAGTAATACTTTTAAGTTCTTTCACGCCCGCAATAAAATTTTCACAGACAAAAATAACCTTTTTTTAACAAAGTTTAAAATTTAATTATATGCTAATAACTCTAGATTTTCGTGGATAGAAATTTGTCACTTTTTTATTTTTCATGTTTTTACTTTTTGCTTCTTCGTTTTCCAAGCCAAGTATAGTTGAGGCATTGGATTCGGGTGAACATTGTACAATCTGCCAAGACTTTTACACCAGATTACACAGCATTGACTTCATAAAAGCAAAGAATTTTCAAGATGAATTATATAAGAGTTGCAGTTCGAAACCTCTTACATCAAAACGCTTATGCCAAGTCATTGCTTCAGACTGGTTCCATGATATACTTTCAGCAAAGAATATGGAAACTGGATGCAGATTTGCATGCAATTCATCCTTAAAGGAGCATCATCATGCTCGTCCAAGAGTTCTTCGTCCAATCCCACAGTCCGACATTCCCTGCGGCACATGTTTGATGGTCGCACAATATGGAATGCATCTTTACTTGGAAGAAGCTATGGCCGAGACTATCAATCCATTCTATGAGGCTTGCATACGTGTTGAAATGTTCCAGGACAGATGCCATTTATTCACTGATGAGAAATATCATAAAATCGCAGAGCATGTTGTCAATGGAATGCATGAGGACGATCTCTGCAATGCATATGGACTTTGTTAATATGCATATCTATTTATTTTGCTGTTATAAATAATAATGCCTTAATCACGATGGATAATATAATCACTCTCTTAATTTTGTGTTGAATAAAATATTTTTAAAACAATTTCATATTAAATACCATGGAAATTATTTCATCAAAATAATTATTCATCAATTGTTCATTTGCTTGATCTGGGGTTATCATTATACTTATATAATATAATTCAACGGTGGTGAAATGAGTAATAAAAAAGATAAAAAATTCGAAAAAAATATTATAAGATAAGAATGATTGCCAGCATCAAAAAAATTTAGATTAATGTGTGCAGATTTGATTTATTAGAGTGAGTGCTTTGAGTGTTTTAATTTTTTTTGCTGTTGAGAAAAATCATGCGTTATGTAATCTGCTACGTGAAATTGAACTAATTATGAAGAGTATAGCTAAGATATAGTTATAAGAAGCCGTGGTTTTATGTCATCCGCCTTTGAAATTTCAATTTCTTCAACGGGTGTTGCAAATCCGATTTTATTGATTGAAAATGCATTTTTGAGTGTTTTGCAGGCTGTTTTTAATGAAATAAAGAAAAACCGAATCAAAAACAAATAAAAAAGTGAAAGTTTTATAAAATATCTATGGATGTTGTTATTGGACAGCTGACTCAATGCATCGGATTTATTAGGAGTGGTGAGAGCACCGAATCTGTTCGCGAAGCCACTGAGTGGCTGATGAATTTTTACCAGGAGCCCACAGCAATTCAAGTTTTATTAACGATTTATGCAACATTTCCTGATCCTATTATGAGACGTTTCCTCTGTGTAGCAATGAAACAGTGTGTAAACAACTCTTGGATCTATTTTGACGAAAAATCAAAATCGGATGTCTTACTAGCTTTACTTAACCTGTTCAAAGGCGAATCAGATTACAACAACAGACAAAATATACTACATATCATCCAATTGAAAATGAATTCATCGTATTATTCAGTATTTATTCCTTTTTTACAAGAATTATCTCAATCAGACAACTTAGAACTCACCCTTTCGCTATGTCCACTCGTTGATGTATCTGAAATGGAAGAATATTCGGTTCCTACGGCTATAGAATTTTTATTGACTCAAATTGATCAAGGTTTTGCTTCTACTGAGATTCTGACACGATATGCAGCACTATTTTACTTATATTTGCCAAATTGCAGGACAGATTTAATTATAGATAGGATTCCTCGCTACTGGGAGCTCGCTCTTGAAATTTTCCAACCAGTATATGAGCAGAAGGAGCTATTTACACGTGTCGCGTCGTTATTTAACTTCGCTGTAAATTTCCAAAAATTCCAAATTGACGTTTTACCTTTATTAAAGTTATGCCTTGAACTCGTTAAACTCCCAGGAAACGATTCATTTTTGTTATTAGAGTTCACGACGATCATAGAATCGATTTGCACGCAATACACAGAAATTGTCGTCGAATCTGAATATGTTGAAGATATTATTCAGGTTTTCATGCTAATTAGTATTCCATTATTCGAGCCTGATGATTCTCTTGCAATTTCTCAAGCTAATTTCTTCGAAAAAACTTTTAATTGTTTATGTCAGTATCAACAACCGATGGAATACCTTTATTCTTTGTTCGGACAAATGGAGTCAACACCAGCAAATCATTTCATTATCATTAGATCACTTGCTTCTGTTTTTTATTGTGATCGAAATTTTTTCCTCGACAAATTGAATGATATATGCGATGTTTTAGTTGGTGGCATGCAATCAGACTCATTGTTGCTTGTAGAAGGCTCAGTAAGTGCTGTTGATACATTTTTAGATAATTTTTACGATGATCTTGGAGATCTCGCAGAGCCATTGATAACAGCTGTTTATGAGACAGCTGTTAAAGCTTTGACGGTTGATGTTATCACTGCTTTCGCTAATATTCTCGATAAAACAAATCAATCTGATTTCATTTTCGATGCAGCTTTCGAATTCTTGTGCAACGTCATTTCAGAAGGCGAAATTGTACTTCAACAGGCTGCAATTAACTGTATGAATATGTTAGTTAGGTCATCGTCGATCAAAATTTCTTCGAATTTAGATGATTTCATGAAATTAATGCTCGAAATCATGAATTCATCGAGCGAAGTTGCTGATTTACTCAAACCACACTGCGTTGAATGCGTACACAGTGCTGCAAACAACGTTGGCTCAGAATTCGATCCATATGCTTCAGTTTTCTTGGAATTTATTGTAGCAAACCTAACAAATGAGAACAGTGACTTAGCTTTGACATGTTTCCAGGCACTAGAACTCATGGCTATCAGGTCTCCAGAACCATTTATGCAAGTTGTCGACCAAATCATGTCCAAAGTCTTAACACTTGCAGCAACAGATCCATCGCAAGAATACAAACAGGCCAGCTTCGCGTCAGCAACAGATGAAGACCTCGCAGTTGTTGAATCTCAATATTTAGCACTTTTCAAGCATTCAGAGATTGCTTTAAGGCTCATTTCCATCCTAACAAAGATGTCACCTGATCTTACTGAAAGATTTTTGACTCACACGTTACAATGCGCATCAATACAATCTCAAAGTTGCAATTCCGACTGTAAATGCGCATCAGCGTTCGCAGTAACATGTATAGCAGATGCTCTTGCATCTCCCGACTCAGAACCTCCAGAAGCCACAACTGTTCAAATGTCGAATATCATATTAGCAGTAATTCCTAATGCAGAAGAATCTCCTGAGAGCAAAGAGGCTGTAGATGGGTTCTCAGCGGCAGCACACATGATTGACGTCTTAGATTATCAGTCTTTCGGCTCAAAAACGAGAGAGTTAATCGACACAGCAATGAGATATATAACATATATTACAGCAAGCTCTGACAGACAACTTGTTTCTCAATGCCAGGATACTTTATATTCGATCAGATCATTCATTTCTATGGTAGCTGCCAGCGCTGGACCAATGGCTTTTAACTTGCTGCAGAACTTTATGCCTGTTTGCACTGAGCTGATCACTACAAATGTTCCCCAATTGAGATCATTCGGTTTGTCATATTTCACTGCGATTATTTCTTCTTGCGCACAAAGTTTCGATATTGAGTTCAAGAAGAATTTAATGCAGACTGCAATGCAGATCGCTGATGAAGTTGATGACTCAGATGCTTTCATTTTTATCCACCAAGTCGCGAGAAATGAGCCCGCTTTAATCGTTGATTTTTCGGACGATATCTATAATATTTGCATGAAAAAACTTACATTGCCTATATCAAATACGGACAAGTTCTACAGGATGAGGGACAACTGCATCATAGCATTCGAGTTATTAGTGTGGAAAGTTTGTGTTGACAAATATGATATAAATGAATACATCGACGCATGTATATCAGCGATGCCACTAGTTATGGACTACGAATACATCACAGAACAAATAGAATTCTTCTATTGGTTATATGAGAGAGCTGACCAATCATACAAGGAGAGCTTCCTGCAGATATTAGTCGTTTTATTCGCATTACCAAAACACGCACTAGATAACATGAAAATTCCAGTACAATATATAACTAATCTTATCAATTTCATGAGAGAGCTTATCAATAGTTTTCCAAATGCTGATGAACTTATTTCAACATTCTTGGAAAATGATCAAGAAAGAATTTCCTATTTCCAAGCTATACTCAATCCATCAGAATAATTTATATTTCTTATAACAAAGGAAAAAAAAAAAATGATTCCTTAGGAGGGGAAAAATCAAATTTATCGCGATTTCCAAGTTAATGATTTAACAAGGAATTTTTTTTTCATAATTCTTGGAGAGTTATTAAGAAAGAATTCCTTGTTGTTTTTATTTTGATTTATAATTTTTTTTGTTTAATATTAATATTTTCGTATAAAAATACTTTTGTAGTAATAATATTGTTCTAAAAAAATTCATTACAAAATCTACCGAGTTTCAACTTTGAAATATCTAATTGAATCATTCGGCCAAATATACACTTTCAAATTTTCTGTCAAAATCAATTTTTTCAATATTATTTAACGTGTTTTTCACAAACATAAAAATATAAAATCATGGGTTAAAAATCTATAATGAAATCTTTTACATAAAATACCTGTAAAATGGTTTAAATCATTCTTCCTGATAATTAATTATAAAACAATGATATTTTTGTGAAAATTTAAATTTTTCCCATTTTCACAACTATAAAAAATGATTCATTATATCAAATCGATAGAAACAAATTCTGTTACATCTACTGTTTTAGGATATAGCTGTCTGGTTATAGAATAAAATTATTGTATGTATTCGAACGATATTTTGAAAGCTATCTATTTTTTTACTCTCAGAGAGTTCAAAGCCCATACTGTACCTATATATTGCTTTTGATCAGATATATCTTTTTTCCATATCATTATTATTCCATTAAATCAAAAAAATTTCAATTTGCAAATTTAACCCATAATGAAACTAAATTCTTCTATAAAATATCCTATATTAGTTTATATAGTTATTTCAGCTTAATAAATAAAGTTTTTTCTTTATCCTATAATTTTCAAACTAGAATCGAGATCATAAAGTCGTTATCTTTGGATCACAGGCATAATATGCTTGGCTTATAAGTATTAGGAACTAAACATATGTCTTATATACTAAAAAACTAAAAGAAGGAGAAAAGTTTAAAATTTGAAGAGATCATTTTCTGAAGATAAAAAACTATCACCAAAAAGTTAAAAATAGTATAGTATATAGATATTGCAACAACAGAGCCTAAAATATTATACACAAATTGAGAATTGAAACTGTTTTAAGTGAACAAAAGCTAATCTGGTTAAAAATGCGGAATATTCGTAAATAAAAGCATAAATTGATACATTTTATTGCGGTCTCATCATCTCAAAACAAAATATTTTTGAATATAAATTATCTCGAGTGTTCTATTGAATTTAATTATTATGTTCGCATTATATACAGCACAAAAAGCATTTTTAATGAGAATTAAAACTTAAAGTACAAAAATCAAATTTCCTCCCCATCAAAATCGAAAAATAACATAGTAAACTATTTCATTTTATTATAGTGAAGCTAACCCAAATGTTTTCATGTTCATGGGCTTAATTTGATAGATAACAATTTTTTTTATCGGTGAGCGTGCTTACCAATCATATATAATTATTCGCATAGGTCATTAAAATGATATTTTGGGTTAAAGGAATTTACAGGTTTCCTTTCAAATGAAGAAGAGGTCTGTACAAACTCATTAAAATTTATTCCCTCAATTTCAATTTACAGATAGAAACTGAAACCGTGCACACTATAAATACAGTGAGAGCTTGTCAATATAGATACGATTTGTTGACGTAAAAATGTGAAATAATAGAAAATCAAGCATTGAAAATATTTATTTCATAAGAATGTTAGTTTCTTCAATGTACAACTTATGTGATCTTCCGCAACCAAAGACCAAGACTCCACAGAGCATCAGGGACAATGAGAAAGTCAAGAGGAGAATCAGGATCAATGGTGAAAAGTTTGATCAAGTATCAAATTACATCGACAAATATTTCGGCATCCATGTGACAATTGCCATTCTCACGAGCCTCGCCAAGATCATCACAGGCAAGCACAAGGTGAAACTTGACAGACTGGCGAGACGTAATCGAGCAGCATTGCTCTGTTGGTATACTGAGAACTGGGATATAATTCACCCGATTTTGAAGGATGCGGCATTCAGGACTAAAATCAAAAAGCAGTTCATGGCGAATAACGAAAAAGATCAGGAAAAATGCATCCAACAAGGCACAATTGGGATCAAAGATGATGTTTGTATTGACCCAAGTGACATATCCTATCTCCTTAATTATCATAACTAATTTTATTCCATATATTTTTTTGCTTTTTTTTTTTAAATTTATTTTTCATGAGATTAAATCTATTGTTTTTTCCTTATTTGAAGAGATTTGATCAGTTAGCACGAAATAGTGTCTTAACATTAATTAGCCTGACATAGATTTGATAGTCAATGACATTGAATTTGTGTTTATTTTTTGTGATACAGAATTATTTTTTGAATGTAAAATATGGAGTGTTTGAATCAACCTATGAAACAATTGATACAGGTTTTCAAAATAATGTTTGTGTCTAAATTTAAAGAAATGTTTTATGATTATAGATTTAGATGATTTTTTACGAAATTAGAAAGAAGAAAAATAAAATTTAGTTTTAGACCTTCTAGAGTGTTGTAAACACTCAGTATGAAAAAGATAAATAATGATGCCCATTAATATCAAAATATATTCAATACGGGTATATAATTTCTTTCGATTTCGATGTCGAATTAACTACAGAGAATGAAAATGAAATTGCATTGTATTTTAATGGTCATATTTATATTTTGCATCATGGGGATGGAATTATTTTGGAAAATTTAAATAATTTGTTCACAAAATTGAATTCAATCTAAGATGTCGTTGATGTTCCTGCTATATACATCAATAATATGATCGATCTATAAGATATGCCTGTAATATTTATTTAATTTTCTTTACCGAAATTGCGATCAAGTTTTTTTATGACTTTGTTGGTATATGATTCAGTTTATTATTCGTAAATTGGGGATAATATTCGATTCTATCGACGAAATATGTAAATTTTTGCAATAATTTTTATTTTTTTGTTAAATTACTTGTAATTGAGCTAGATTTGTAATAGGAACTTGAATTTGATTGTGAATTCATGAAATATCCATATTTTTTTTGATATAAATCAAAATGATTATATTGTTCGATAATTTTGAAAATATTGTATTATTTGAGCTCTGTAGATGTAGGATATATCATTTTGATGACTTAAATCTCGATATTGCATATTTATCTCTCATTTCTTTCAACAAACATCCAAAAGTTTGAATTGTTTGACAAAATATTGAATATATCACGCGTAAGTGACTCCTTTAAAGCTATTTCGACCCGAATCGCTTTAATGAAAATTACAGACCTTCAGAAAAATTTAAATTCAAAGTTAACAATATTTCAAAAATCCCTTTCAATATCAAAAGAATTTACAGGAAGCTATCGCTTTATTTCTCTTCAATACACGATTTCGAATATATCATAATAAAATGGCAAGATGAAGAGAATTTATTCTATTCAAAATCATGAATTTGTTATTATGATTGTTCGTTGTTTATCAAAATAATTATAATTCCGTTTCTATCCTAGACATCAAGATGATTTGTTTCCATTCACAATAAACGTTCTGAGTCTCAAATTCATGTCATAAATATGTGAATGACTAATCCGCTCACTAAATCATCGATCGGCTGGATATATATAATGAATCAATACCATATAAGGAGTTCCTAATAATTTTTGATGTTTTCAATTATAGTTTATGGGATAATAACATTACCATGATTTTACAGGCATTTCTCGAATAAAATCATTTTTTCCGTAAAAAGTGGATTAAAGTTTTGATTCTTACCATGTCGGTAAAACATTGACTGATAATAGATAAGAATATGTGTCAAGAAAAAATTCACTGCACCAATAAACTAATTGATCGCAAAAATTTATCGGTATATTTCTCATTTTCTATGAAAACAGTCAGACGGATGATGAAACAAAATACATGCTATACACATATATATGGAGGCTTCATGTACCTATCCATGAGCTTTCCAGCAGTTGGTAGGATTTGTAAATCCAAGACATGTCAAACTCAATTTTATTTCATTTCGATTGTATATTGGATGAGATATTGATTCGAAAGTATTGTTTATCATTAAAATTAGCAAAAAATAGTCCTCAAATGTTAAGCAAGTTGTAATGTATTATTTGCTCCAATCAGCGGAAAAATATGAGATTTTTTTTGATGAAGCATCAACTAAAGCTGTTTAACTATATTAAGCAAAATAATCAATTTGGTTTTAAATTATTCATGAAAAATAAGCAATGTTAATATTTGATCTTATGTTCAACTGCATGTTAAAACAGCTACAAAATCACTAACATACTGTCAGATGAGTTTCATTGTCAAATAATATTGGAAAATTATTAAAATACAAATATTTCTTTATTTTCAAATAAAAGCAATGATTATCTTGCTCCATTTTTTTTAAGCAAACTTATGATATATTCTGATTTAGCGGAACTTAATGGAGATATACCAAGATTCACATCGACACCAGCCTCTGAAACAAGATAAGTAACAAAAGATTCATGATTTTGCAAGCTGCATAGTTGTTTCCAATTGATAAATAATTAGGATCAACTTTTGTGTATTTCATCAGCATTTTGATGATTTCTAGGTTTCCATTCAAGCAAGATATCATTAACGCATTATTAAGATCCTCAGTTACACCACACATTATCAATATCATCACGAGATCAAAGTTGCATCTATAGGCAGTCCATTCGATGATAATCAAAATGTGAATTTCTTTATTATCATCTGTTTTTTTCTGCTTTTACATGCATATATCCGTCATTTACAGCAATCTATGCTGATGCAATATCGTTTTCTTTCTCAATAAGAGTAAAAATTGAATAAATTTGATCAAAGTTTTCGGATTTTCTGGAAATCATCCTAAGAATATTATAGTTCTTGCATTGATGCTTTAGGATTAGATCGATTTCATCGCATCTTGTATCAATTTTTGTATTTATAAATTTTGGTCCCAAATATTATCAAACTTAGTACAAACATTGCTTACAATTGCATTTAATGGCAAAGTTAAGTATTCTTTTCAATGGAAACTTCTATAATGTTAGCTTTTAAGATTTCGGATATTGTCTATTGATATCGTTTGCAGATTGTCGCTAATTTTAATTATTTTGTTTGAAAAATCAACAGTTGCATGTTTAATTATGTCGAGAATTGTTTGTCTATCATGATAATGTGATAAATTGATCAAGAATTTATCGAATTGCTCAGTAAGAATTTTCGCAAAATCGAGAATCATGCAGATTTCATTTGTTGTCCTTGTTTCATGGAATAATGAATTAGTTACATAGTCTCCGATGTTTTCTCCCAAGATGGAACAAAATTCATCGACATATAAAAAAAATGAAAAAAAAAAATTGTAATACAATGAGTGGAAAGATGAGGAAGATTGATAAATATTTAGAATTCTTTATTTTTCGAACAACAACAACAAAAAAAAAAAAAAAAAATAATACCAACAATTTTAATCAAAATTTAATCTTTTCTTATGCGCATTTTATACTTATTGCGAATACTCATGAAATCGTTAAATGATAAAGTTCGATAAACAACTGGAGTTTTTGCAGGAGTTATCATAGGAGTAATAGAAGGAGTTGAAGAAGGAGTAATAGAAGGAGTTGAAGAAGGAGTAATAGAAGGAGTTGAAGAAGGAGTAA
>MRSU01010349.1:0-15692 GCA_008369845.1 Trichomonas gallinae
AAATAATATATATTATACTATAATATATCCTTGTTTGATTGAGCAAACTATTTTTGTAATTTAACAATAGCATAAGTCTTATATCAAATAAGATTTAAAAAGAATAAACAGCATTTTCAACAATGAATAAGATAGAATTTAGAAGTTTTCGCTTCTAACTGCGTTGATGACAACCTTTGTTCCACGATTATCGATTTCAACTTCTTTTGTATTTGCTGCATCGCAGGCAAACTCGCTGAGTGGAGTTGTTGTCTTTCCAATCTCGACGTCATCTGCCCAGAAAGAACGCCTGTTATATAGAGACAGGACAACTTTGGAGTTGTCGGCATTGTTGTAGGCAAACTTGTAATGAGTTGGATTGATCTTGTCTCCTGGTTTGAACTCAATGACGTGCTTTTTAGCGTTCTTTAGGGAGCCAACATAAAGCATCATCATACCCTTCATTCCTGAGAATTTGTTAGTCACTGGCTGAATGTCTAAGTCAATGGTGTTATTTGTTGATGAGAGCAATGACTCGTAGCTGTTGTTGTTGCGTAGCATTCGAATTATAAAATGAAGAGTTTTTTTATTCCACTCAAATCTTGTCAATATTTAAACTTTTTTTTGTTTGATGGAATTTTCAATGAAATAAGGGTGACTGATCGTTTAGAGTAATAATGGTTATATTCATGCTTGTATAAAAACATCAAAATTTTGACGATTGTTCGGACAAGAATTCTCTCAAATCTAGATGTGCTGTCTCAAAATATTTGAGCTGAAAAGTATTTATACATGGATGGAAATTTTCACACAGTATTGATAAAACGAAACAGAAAATTTACAGTTCAATCGTCAGAAAATTTTATCGTTCAACTTTTCATTTAAAATGAATCAGCTGATTTTGAAAATTGCGAATAAATTGTAATATAACTAACTATACTGTAGATATTTGTATGATATTAGGAAATTTCGTTAAATATATTTTGATTCAATCTTAACCTCGTTTGTTCTTAAATGATGAAGGTTATAATAACTTGTTCTTGGTTAGTGAATGCATTTTACAAGGTCTGCATCATTTGAATTTTCGTATTTTAATTTTGAAATAATTTAACCTATTTCTTGAGTTCTTCTAATAAGCAATCACTTTATTCACATTCATAGCATATAATTATATATTATAATTGATTCTGTTTGGATTTCCAAATTATCAACATTAAATAATACTAACTTGTTTATATATGAACATTGAAGGCCATTATTGTTCACCCACACATACACAATTAATGACTCATTCGGTTAAATAATCAAATAATATAGGATGCTTTTTTATATCTACCATGAAAACATTGAAATAGATAAATGTAAGCATTTTTATCACGAACAGCTAATTTTTTAAAGTTTAAATTCTTATTTTTTGTTAATTTTCGAAATTTTTTAGATAACATGGTTTCTTCACAACTACATTGGTATTTATATTTCTAGTGTAGTATTATGTCGATAATTATTAGAAGGGCGTATAAATCATAGTCTGAATCACGAGTTCTCTATGATCTTTCGGAATTTTTACAACAGGTTAAATGTATTGATTAATTTTATTAAATAAACATAAAATGGAATGAAATATCTCCTGTTTGTTTCTCTTTCATTAATCATTACTTATTAATATATCGGAACTTGAATATGAAACAATAGACGGATCAAGAAATGATATCTTTACTATAACAAATCCATCTTGGCGCATTTTATTCCTTTCTATTGCATAAAAAATTCATTTCGCAATTATTTATGCTAAAACGTAATAATTCGATTTTGGCATACGGTAATTAAAGATTATTTCATATTTTAGAAAGGCTGCACACTCGATAACAGCTTAAAGTTGGTTGATGACGTGTGACTTAATTGAAGTCTAAATAACCTTATTGCATTAAGTGGCAACAGTTTAATCGTTTTCAAAATATTACACATAGTATACTTATACCAATAAATAATTTTTTTTTTCATTTATCAAAATTGGTCATGTGACCCATTCAAAACGAAACGTTGCCTATCAAATTTGATTATTCTGAATATCTGGTGCTGTTTTCTTTCATCAAAATTTGTCACGTTTAAAAATTTAAATGGGTCTCAAACTTGTTTTAAAAGAAACGTCTAAATTAATTTTTTTGTAATATTATACAGTACTAGTCAATATTTTCGTTCAGTGGAATTTTGTTAAACTGAATTCAAAATTATGAAATTGATTTATTTGTGTACTTTGATATTGATAATTAAAAACCATTAACACCCAAATTCTTTTCAAAATTATTTCGTTGAAATTTACGTTTGACAATGTTAGATAATATCGAATTCATTTTCAAAATTGATTTTTTTTTTCTTTTTCATATCTATTTCAGAGCAAATCAAAATTGATATTCTAAAAACATGAGAGTCTTTTATTTCCCAGCTTTCATATTTATTCTATCAGCATTAATCTCAAAATCTTTAATGTTTGGTAGACTGGATATTCAAGGAAGTTATCCTGAAAATGATTTGATAACAAAACCAACAACCGGGATAATCAAAGCTACAAAGGGTTTCATGGGAGGCAGAAATAGTGTACCAAATAAGCTCCGCGAAATCTACAAAAACAAAGCTACATATTATGCATATGAATCTTTATTTACTTTATCGTATGGACTTTCAAACGAGTCAAAAGCAGCAATAAACTTCGCAGCTACATGCATTATTACGTGCGAAACTTGGTGTAAATGCCCACCAATGCCAAGTTATCAACAAGAACACAAAAAACGATGGACTGTTGAGATAAAGAATGACAAAACTCCTATAAAACCCAAGCTTTCAGAGGTTTTTTATTTTCAACATGGATTACGTTTCGCATCACAAAAATTAAGAGATTACGTCGCAAACAAAGACTTTTTTGATGTTGGCGCTTTCATTGGTGATTCTATATACGTACTGTCAAAGTATAGACCTTCAAAAATATATTCTTATGAATTAGGAAAAAAGATGTGCGAAGTAGCGCATGGAAATGTTAAAAAGCTTAATTTAGAAAACGTTTCAGTTATTATTAACAAAGGAATTAGTGACAAACCTGGAACAATTACTGTTCGCGACGATGTTAATTACGGACTTGCTCTGAATTGGAATGGCACAAATACAGTCAACGTAACTACAATAGATGAAGAAAGAAAAGAACATAAGATGAAAGTTGGCTTCATTAAAGCAGATGTCGAAGGATTTGCTTTGGAAGTTCTTGATGGAGCAAGACAAACTATAATAGAAGATAGACCAGTTCTTCAAATATCAATATATCATACATTTTATGAATTTTTCTACGTTAGTCAATTTATCAGACAATTTCCAAATTATATTATCGATTATCACTCAGAAAGTCAAGTCCCTGCTAACTTTATGGAGTGTTCTATATTTGCTTATCCTGCCGAAATTGAATATCCAATTTTCAAGCAAGATAATTTATCTGATATTTATGTTTCAAATAAAATTTAAATTCTAGTACATTACTCTCTTTAATATTTACACAGAATTGGCGGAATAAAACAATCTATTTTATCATTTCTACCGCTGCAGAGCTTTCTTTCGAGAAATCAGATCGACACACGAAAACGAGATTTTATCCCAAAAGCAGCATAGCACAGGCATAAATGTGCTATTTGCGCCTATTCTATGCTGTTTTTGGGATAAAATATCGAGATTTTTTTTTGTGCTTCAATCTGATTTCGCGAATCGGTGGACATCTGCACAGGCACATTCTGTCATGGTGTAGGTTTGAATCTACACCATGACAGAATGTGCCTGTGCAGATTTCTACCGCTGCAGAACTTTCTTTCTCTCTTACAATTTCTTCAAACATTTTTAGTGTAATATTATGCGGTACAGCCAAGTATGATGTATATCCTAGTAATACAAGCGAATGAAATGTGAAACATACAAAACATGAATTTTATCATAAAAATAAAATACAATTTTATGTGTATTCGAGTCAAATTATATAACTAGGCATCATTTGGCCAGTAATATAATAGTAAAATAAAAGTTTCTATAATATAAACGACAGATTTATTTAATAACAAACTTTTGCTTATTGAATTTAAACATTGTATCATTTGTTCCTGTATAATTGAAAAGAAATCGCAAAAAATCTTTTCGAACAGGCAGGAAATTCTTTTTCTTTGAAATGCCTTCTCCTTTTTTAACAATTTCACGATATGGAATCTTGCATGCGACAGGCGGCAAGCCAGAGTGATTCGCAACAACAAAATTCATCAATAGATCATCGCAATTTTGCACTCTTGCCAAATAATCTCTTGCAGGTTGTAAAGGAGGCTCAAAAAACATCTCCCAGTACTTTGCATTTGAAAAAGAAAATCCAATTAGGATGAAATTGTATGGATATCTATTTCCAATCAAATATTTTGTAGTTGTGTAACTTCTTGGATAATTCCCAAATATCTGATTAGTTATGTTCTTTTCCTTAAAAATTTCGAACATTCTATCAATATGTTTTAATTCAACAACGAAATCATCGTCTATATTGAAAATATATTGCGTATCTAAAGTATCCGGGATTAAAAAACGACATGAAACGTTTCTGTATATTGTATCATAAATATCGACTGGATGTTGTCGTTGACAGGTGAGGTTCAAATCCATTTCACTAATAGGCGGATAGTCTCTGTGAAAGTCATTCCATAACAAATAAACTTTGCTTAAATATTTACTGTGATCGCATAAATATTTTGTTAGAATTTCATTTAAATTACCTTGTCTGCCTTTGTATGTAGTCATAATGATACTGTATTTGTTTTGATCTAATTCTATATTGGGAAGACGCGTTAAAAGAGTTTTTGGTTTAACTTTTCCTGTATATTGGAGATTATCGAACAATACTAATCTGATTACAATGAACAGCACTATATAAACCATATAGAATATAGCTGGATATATTCTTTTTGGACGGATCATGCTGAAAATTGTTTAGAATCAAGATTTTAATGACGCTATCACGCCCGTAAATCTTTAAGATGGTGGAAAAATTTAAAAAGTGACAATCAATGAAAATTGAGATGCGTGGACACGGAATAGTTAAAGCATATGCATCAATGTTGCAGCATAATAAAAGTATTATGTGTATGAATAATGAATTATGAATTTTTATTTCGATATATAATTTCTATACAGTTTGAAATTTAATCCAGATTTAATTATAAATATACTTATATAAAATTAGCTTCATCTGGATCAAAACAATATTCATGGCTGTGGAATCAAAGTAAATTGATGGAAATTTTCAAAAAAGGAGAAATGATGCATCATAATTCCCACATTAGGTTTCGTATTCATGTGGACTAATAGAAACTATAGATATCTATATACATGTCGAAATGGCGCTAGAATTTAGGCGCCATATGGTTCGCCGGCGCCAAAGGCGGCACCAATGGTGGAACGATAACGATTATTATGTAAAAAAATACCAATTTTTAAAAAATTTTAGGATTTTTACAGAGTTTTTTTTTTTAGCTTTTCAGCAAATTTTATATGTGCAATGGCTTTTGTTCCAGGTATAATCTGCGAGTAAAATTCAGGGGAGCGCATGGATATTGTCTGAAAAGTAACGTATGGAAGTAAGAATACAAATATATTGGAAAAACGTACTTTTTTTTTAAAATCAATGGTTTTGATTAGCATATTTAACCATTAAAATATTCAACTTATTAAAATTTTTGTCATGTAAAAATAATAAAAAAGAGTCGTGACTTTTTTACATGACAAAATAAATTACATGACAAAATTAATCAAAATTTATTTTATTGGAGAATATAATATGAAATATTACATTAAAAACAAATACGATTAAAATGAGGGATTTAAAAGTCAAATACAGTCACTTTTTGATCAAAATGTTGAAAATTGAGAGGTTTATTATGTCACTTTTGTAATAGTCTTTGGTGACATTATTTCGGGAATGAACTTAAATTCTGATGTTGTTAATTTGTCACCGAGTGCTGCTTTCGCTGAAGTCCAGCGACTATTCTATACAGAATACACTGTTGACGAATGGAAAGACAAAATTACAGAGAGTCTTCCAAAAAGTACTTGCGGCATCAGCTGGCCAGTGAAAAAGTTTGCTATTCACTGTGAGGACTGCCAAAAAAGTCCCTGCAGCTGCGTTTGCTTAACATGTTTCCTTAATGGAAATCATAAAGGTCATAAAGCTTCAATTAGATATTCTTCAAATGCTTCCTGCGACTGTGGTGATCCAATGCTGTGGAAAGAAAATGGTTTCTGCTGCTATCATCCAGGTTGCTGCGAACATCCAGAAAAAACAGATATTGATCCAGAAACATACGCAAAATACGAAGAAGCATTTATAAAGTTAATCAGAGTTTTCCCCTACGCGATCGAAGAAAAAGATTCATCAGCATCAGATATTTTGGACTTTTTATTAACACATACATCATATGGTGATGCTATCAGACGCACTTTAACAATTGTTTTACCAAGATACGCAGACATTCCTCGCATTTTTGATAAAATTCATTTATTAAATGAAAATAATATAGAAAAGTTTGCAACGCTTTTATCAAATCTTTCGAATGATCATGTATTCAGAAGGGATTTATCGCCATATCTGATTTCCTGCATGCCTATTATTGCAAATCGTTGCTTAAATGTTGCTCTCAAGGCTGAAAGCAAAGAAGATCCGCAGCTTCGCGCACTAAGAGAATTCAGCAAGAGTATTTTCCACTGGTTTTCTTGCATGGAAGAATCTGAAGTAATTATTTCATATGATTGGGTAACAGCAGCAATCAACACCATTCGTCCTTATCTCCATCTCATTCGCACAATCCAGAATCACAAAATCATCAAGAATAGCAAATTAGCCGACTTTGTTAGTCATTTAGCTGATTTAATTAATAAAAACGCATATATGGAAGATATTGGCCAATTTACAATAAAATTCGCCAACGAACTCGTAAACATTGAAGGAACAAGGGAATTCCATCGTGAAGTCAATGAAAAAGTTGATGATGAAAAACAAGTATCAACGACAGCTCATAATGCAGACTACACGCTTTCTTCAATCATATCAGCCATTGACGATATCGAGGGAGCATTTTTCCCAGAAGTTTTCGATGTTTATGTAAATTATCTCAAAACAAAGACCGCTAATTATACAAGCGTGTTAAATCCAGTCACACAGATCTCATTCATCGTTTCTCTTCATTCACTTCTCAATGTTCAACTCAAGAAATCAAAAGATATACCGAAATGGCTCAATTACATCGCAAAAATGGCAGGTTTAACACTTGCAGAAGCATGTTCGAGAATCGCTTACCTTCCAATGAAGCTTTTCGTAGCATCAAGATATGGATATAGCGGAAGATTCGCAAGAAACGATGAATCCACACTCATTGGCCTCATCTCTGTTGCTTTCAAGGCAAATCTCAGCATGAGATTCAGTAATTTCTATTCATTGATTCAAATTTGCATCGAAAACACTCCAGATATCAACGGATTCATGAAAGACATGGCTACTACATTCGGTGTGTTCGACACTAATCCAGAAGATAAATCTTTCGCCATTACTCAATTTATCATTGATGCATTGTTCTTTGTTACCGACAGATCATGCTTCATCAACGATCAGCAGAGGAGCTTGGATGAAACAATCATAGCTATTCTCAAATGCGGGCCAAAACCGTTTGAAGAAATTTCAAATTCTCTTCCATCTATTAAGAACTATGTCCTTAAGATTCCAGCCTCAGTTAAAAGACTTACCAATGCCACACAGTCTGGAAACAAGACAATTTATTCACTCAAAGACGGATTTCCATGGTCACTCGGCTGCCCGTGGACTAAGAGCAGCTACGTATTTGATATAATCACGAAATTCACAACTTTGAACAAAGATGTGCCTTTCCAGATCCAGCTCCCAACAGATGAAAGAAGCCAAGCTTTGAATCGCATTTTAACAACGCCAGCTGTCATTTATGCAGTTCTCAACTTGATCTCCAAGACACAGAACGTTTCAGACAGACAAATAGTCAACGCTTACATCTTAGCATTAAACCAAATCGGTCTCAAAGTCGATGACCCGAAGAAAGAGCCAGTTACAGTTAAAGTCACAGATGATTTGACCAATGTGCCAACAACATTAACAGATTTAGTGATCAACAAGTACATAGTTGGAGATTCAGAAGTTCAAGTTTCGGAATTATTCAAGAAGAACCAAGAAACTATTACTGTATTAGAGAGACTCGGCTTTGAAGTAGCAGAGTCCACAAACCAAGTCGACAAAAAGGCCAGGAATAAAGCGAGAGCTGCCGCAGCAAAAGAAAGAGCTTTCGCGAGCATCAACATGAACATCTCTCAATTCGATACTCAAGCAAATGATGTTGACGGCGAAGATAAGCAAGCAGAAGTGACATGCAGCGTCTGCAATGAGATAGGAACAGAGCCATTATATCTTCCAACATTCTATCACAGGACAATAATTCCTTCTATGATCGACAATAAACAATTAGAAGCAAGATGGGTCGCCACTGCCTGCCAACACGCGGTACACAAAGACTGCATCGATGTTGGAGAAGTCAAGCAATTCACTTGCCCAATCTGCAGGATCGTCAAGAATGATTTGATTCCATTATGCAACAATATTGAATACGACGCAACAAAAGAGTTAGATCAAGAATTTCTCGACTCATTATTATTTGAAAACAACCCCTTAACAATTGATGGCGCCAATCTGATTGCTGCTTCTCTCACAATGCTCGAGGCACGCTTTAGGAACAATCCAGGCGCTCTCGATAATCCAGCAAACAAGATGCTTTTCCAGAGCATGTTCACTCATTACTGGAGATATTTCCACACGCACAAGAATCAAGAAATAATCGATGACAACGTTAGTAGTATTGAAAACTCTGGCGATAGTTTGATTTCATTAATCGCATGGCTGATTATGGCTGACAAACCAGTTGAAGAGTTCAAGATATTATTCAAAAGAGAATTGAATTCGAAGTATTTATCTAACGATTCCTTAATTCCGTTCTTAAGGCGTGTAAGCATTTTCTACACTTTCGTTTTCGAAGAGGCTGTCGGCGAAGACTTCGATTGGGATGATTGGCTCGATTATGAAAATATATGCAAGAGATTCGGCATCGCGAAGAATGAAAAAGCAGTTGAGCCAAAGCAAGTCAAACTGATTAATCTCCCTGATTCGCCGATCCACTTGTTCGAGCTTCCATTCGATCAGGACAAGATGACATACGACACAGTAGTATGGCGCAATTGCTTCGATCGCCAGATCTACACGAAAGTTACTATGGAAGGATATAAGCAGCTTTCGAACTTGGAAGAAGACTGTAGATCCTCTGTCGTGCCAATGATACAATTAACAGGAAAGGATGCCCTGAAGTTTTCATACTTCAGCTGGGACATGAACAGGATTTTGAGAGGCCCGCCTGTTTATTTCACAATGTTAGGACAGCCAGCACACGGATTGGAATCCAGCGACATTCTAGAACTCAACAAGGACAGAGTTGCCCAGATTGAAGATGATTTACTCTCTGGAAACTTTGTGAAATTTGATTTATAATAAAAATTATCTTTCACATGAAATTTATTAAATTAAGTCGATATTATTAGAAATCAGATATCATTTATAATTCGAAATCTTCTCTGTAATTAATATATGATTAAATCTAATGCATTTATTAATTATTAAAAATTAGATAGTATTTATAATTAGAAACTTTCTCTCTAATTAAATTATGTGTAATTGTAATTCATTTATTAATTTTTTGAAAAATTATATAATTAATTTATTATGTATTTTTATCTTAGAATATTTCATGTTCTATGAAATTAGGCTTCAACCAACGCTAAAAGTTATATTTCTTGTTCAATTTTTTAATATCTTAATAAGATTCATAATCAAGACTAAATTGATTAGATATAGTTTAATTATATGACATAATCGATACATTACTACTTATTTATATGTTTCCAAGCATATTTTTTCATTATTTAAAATATGTTTGAAAAATAGATTTGAATAACAAAAGTCTAATATTTACATCTAATATAAATAACAAACATACATAAAAACAAAGAAGTTATTCATGGGAATTTGAAATCATCCATTCCTCAATTTTTTTCATTTTCTCTTCTATTTCCTTATCTGGATCAATATCAAACAAGTCCTGGAAATCATCAAATGAAATTCCTTCAGTTATTGATTTCCAAATTTGTGAATATTGTTCTTGCGGTGAAATCGTGATGATCCTGTGAATGGCTACGACCATTTTATTGGATAACTCATCATCATCAGCTTCAGCAACAAAAGAAATCATTTTCGTGAAAAATTGCAAATTCAAAAATTGGAAACTATCAATTGTTAATGAGTGAAGTAAGTGAGTATATAATGAGAATATAGAATTTTTTAAATCAAAGCCTGCATTTTCTGTGTATTTTTCGATTTTGAAAATAAATCCTAAATTAATGAAATTATCGATGAAAACATGTGAATTTGTCAATGTAATAAACATGTTGAAGATAGAAACCTTATGAGTTGCTGTTGATATATCACGAATTTTATCGAAAATTAAATTTAAATTTATATTTTCGTAATAAAATCCTCTATTTGACATAAACATAATGAATTCGACCGCAATTGAATGAATTTTCATGTTATCTGTCTCTAAAATTGGTGAAAACGACTCCCAAAATGCTTCATCCAATAAAATGCGTGAAGCAATTGTTTTAATGAGTGATATTGAGGCATTAACAGTAAAAGCGTTGATATCTGGTCTAATAATCAAAGAAAGAAGAAATTTTGATAAATTAATAATTTCTTCATCAATTAAAAAATGCAAAATTAAAGAGTTGAGAACATTGAATACGTGAGGTGATACTTTTGGATCGATTATTGGAACTTTTTTAAGAATTAAATAAAGATTTTGTATAGTTTCATCATCAATTTTTGAATTTTCCAATGCAAACTCTAAAATATCGTATATTTCGTCAATATATAAGAGATATTCTTTCTGAGAAAGCGATGAAATTAAGTTAGAAAGATGATTTTTTGTCAAATAAAAATCGAATAAAGATGGCGAAGAGGAAATGATGTTTTGTATTAGTGAAGCACATAACTTTGTAGTCTGTACATCTGTTGTGTTGTAAAATAATTGAATAATTTCGTTAAATCGAATTTCAAAAATATTTGTTTTCTGAATATTTTGTGGATTTGCATTAATTATTGCATTTACATGTTCTAGTTTTTCATTTATTGACCCATTTAGCAGTTGTTTATCGAAATTTTGCTCGAATTCTAATAAAATCTGTTGATTTTCAGCGCATTCAGAGTCAAATTCTTCCAAATTTGGACACTGAAGCGTTTCAATAAACATGTAATCTTTGCTCTCAGGACATTCTAAGTCCTTATAGAGCATATGAGGTCAAAAATCTTCTTTACATGACAGAATGACATATTTACGTGACATATTATATTTTACATGACAAAAATATAAAACATTTATTCTCGAATAAATAATAATTTTTGAAAATTATTATATTAAAATATTATATTTCTATAATTTTATGGACTTATATCTTGATTTTCTAAGCAATTTAACAAATAATTTTGAATTGGTAAAATTATATGATTTTTAACGAGTAATTATCCAAATTTTCCACTCACATTAACTATAGTTATAATATCATTAAAATATTTATATTATTTTATATATATTTTTCAAAAATATGAAAAATATTTATGTTAAGTAATAAAACAAACAATTTTATTAATAAATTATTCCTTTTGCTGACATGAGAGAATGATCTTCTGCGCTGCAGTGCGAATTTCTGATGATTGCGAATCTGTTAATTTCACCATCAAATCTATAACAAAGAAAATATGTCCTTGTGTATGGAATCCTCTGCTGCTGAATATTCTGTCATCTGTGTGAATATTTAGTATTCTATCCAACAAATTAATAATTCCTGAATATCTGCTTTTAGGTAGAATTGATCCCAGAGCTTTCTCTTCCGATATTATGAGCTCAACCTGTTCTTTCAGTGAATTGTAAACAAATGATTTCGTCTGGTTCGCGAAAGCGAGTTTTGAGTCATTACAACCGTCGCAGCAAATATTTTCAAAAAATGCAGCAACGACATCTACCGACTGCAAACTCAAATAAACTGAGAAAGCTGTCGGCGAAATGAACTCCATGTAAGGGATTGATTTAGTTATAACTAGCTCTTTAAAATCGTCGAATCTTCGTCCTAAATCAACGAATCTTCTCACGTTAATATTCTTGACGAAAAATGTCGACAAATTTATTTCTAATTCGAACATTTTCTTGAGGCAAGTCATACAATCGGTTGACGGCAGCAAACCTAAGAATATCGGCAAAACTAATTCCAAGCATCTCCATCTATTTTCTTCGTTGAATGATTTCGTATATAATGTTTCAATTACTTCGAAGCATTTGGTTGTTAATGGTTGATGTCTTATCGTGAACAAACTTAGAATTAGTTGGACTAAGAATGACATCCTTTCTATTGTTAAATCGTGCAACTGGCAGATTGTATTTAAAGAGACATGTGTCGCTAGATTCAAAAATGGTTTGTCGACTTGGAATGTGCAGAAAACATCTAAAATTCCAAGCCAAACAGCGAATTCTCCGTCATCAATAGAATTTGCGATTTTAGGGAGAATTTCGCTAACAACATTTGCAGCTCCTTGCATCATTGCGTCAGACAGATTCTTGCAATAATATCTGACAACAGTATCAATGGATTTTGTCACAGCAGAATACAGATTTTTGTCGCTGTTGTTGCATAACTGTATAAAACATTTCATGAAGTCAACGCATCTGTTTCCTAGTTCGCTTCTCAATGATAACACTTCAGCTGACTTGATTATCAAAGGCATGACTTCCTGGTAGTTGCCTAATGAGTATAAACACTGGATTCCGTTCTGCAAAGAAAGAAGAAAACTCTCGATTTTGTTCGATAAATCGAAATTTTGATTATGTGAATCAGACAAAATTCGATTAAACAAAGGAATAAAAACATCTGTAATAACAAAATCAATTAAATTAGAAGGAAACTGTGGCGAAAATGTTGAAACTAAATTAAAGAAAGTCTCTAAGCTTGCTATTCTTATGTTTTGTCGATTGTCGTGGAAATGTTTTTCCAATGTTTCCAATAATGTCTTCCACGCATTTTGATGGCTTTCCGATGATATTGGAACGATTTCTGATCCAATGTCCCAGAATAAACCAACACCACCTAATGCAGTGTTTATATCTTCATGCTGTGAAATATACGATGAAACTGTTGACATCAATATTTGTATGGAAGAAGGTCCAATCAATTTCATGCAATCTCGACATACATAGTTTAATGTTCTAAAACCGTTGTCGATGTTTTCTTTATTTGCTGAGCTCCAAACGGCTTTAAGTGTTGTTAATATCACTGGCCAGTTGTCTTCTATGTAATTTGATGTTTCTCCTGTCAAGAAATTAAGCAAACATGAAAATGCTGTAATAGAGACATCTTTGAATGACGAACAAGTTGTCATCTGCATGAAATCGAATATTCTCGACGAGCTTTCTTTGTTTTTGATTAAGATTTTAGATATAATGAAGAACTCAACGACTGCTTGTATTCTAAACTCTTTCGATTCGCATTCGATTAAATCCTTTAAATGGTCGAAATATATTTGTTCTATTAAGTTGATTCTTTCGATATTTAAAGTGAAAATATTCGACAGTGTTTTAAGCGGCCAGAAGTTTGCAACTGTTCCTTTGTTAGATATAAATGAGCTCTTTTCGTTCTCAGATAGTTTGATTAATATACTAAAAAGACTAATAAAAGGATCATCTGAAATTTCTTCCGAAAAATCAAATAAATTCGGTGAAATTAATGTTAATGCCTGAACATCAGCAGCTGATCTCCTGTGTGAAGCAGTGTGATAGCATTTGGAGATGGTCTCTAAAATAAGCGGCCAAAACTTAATAAGTCTATATGTTAAGCTGCTAAATAATCTTGTTATCGAACTTAATGAAATGACTGATTTTAACGTCAGAGAATAGGCAGATGACTGAGGGAGAGATAAACCACAGAGAGTCGATAGAATCCTGTTGACTGGGTCAGGCATTGACTGTGCTATGGCTATTTTCACTGCAACTCGAGAAATTTTCATCGATGTTAATAATGTTGTCTGATCTTCTGTTAAATTGACTACTCTTTGCCATATTGTCTCAAAGGAGTCGAAAACCTGGTCAAAATGCTCTAAATGATGAATGCATTGAGGAATTTGTAAATATAAAATTTCTATACATGAATTAATGATTTTTGAAGTTGTTATACTCTTAGGATCGTAATTATCTATGTTTGGCTTGTTTTTTCCTGATATAACAATTGAATTTGTAAAATGTCCTTTAAAATTCGCTAATACGAATTTGCAGGCTTTCTTGGAGAGCTCCACTAATTCAGGTCCACTAATTAAACTAAACTGAATTGATGAATTCAAAAGGAAAGATATAGATAATGCAGAAAAAGCAACAGGATTAGAATCTACCATGTTAATCAGTGTGGAAGTATATTGTTGAGCTTTTGGTGGGTTAATTTGCGAAAGGAAAATGATAATAAACGGAACAAATTGTAGATAAATAATATTTTCTTTGTGTTGACTGATATATGAGCATAATTTCGATATAAAAGCACTGTATTCGGTCTGATAAAGAGAAAGGATTCTATGATTTTTGTCTAAAACGTATTTCAAAATATCAGGCAATTTTTTTTTCACGATTTCTGTTGAAAATTCATTGGAAAAGCAAGAGGCTGGCTCATTGTGTAGTACTGAAATGATATCTTTGATGAAAGAAAAAAGAAACAAAATCGACCAATCAGTTGCTTCAGTGATTTCGAATTTGTCAGTAGATTTGTTTTCTTCTTCGATAATTAAATCTTGTGGAACGAATTGAGATGATTTTATTAAGTTATGTTGTGATGAAGCTCTTTCATACGTAATATCTATTAATTGATATAATGTTGCTATTGAGACTTGCTTAACAATTTCTGATGTAGAGTTTAAAAGTAGTAAAGTCCATTTAAATACGGAGATACGATCTTTTAAACCGCCAATCTTTGATGAAAACAAAGAAAGAGCTATTTGTAATACTTTCAGACAAAAGTTATCGGAATTTGACTGAATTTGTTCAGCAATATCTTCAAAAATGAGCTGAATTGCTGGAGATTCCAAAATTTCGTTCTCTATTAACAACCTTATTGTTGAAATGAGATTCATGTATTCGATGGATTGTCTTTTGGACATAGAAATGTCCTTATACGCGATAAGAAATGGATCTTCTTTGTTTTTAATCTTAAAACTCGCCAATTCTGTTGATTTTAGCTGGTAAATGACTTTCTCTATGTTCTTTTTAGTGGAATCAGAGACAGAACCACTCGCGATAATCCTCAGATCATTCTCAACATGTTCCCTGATATCCATTTGACAATTTACATGACAATTTTTTCCTATATTTGACTTTTTGTCACGTAAACTAAAAATCAGAACGATAAGAATTTAGTAATTTCTCTATCCTAAACTGATTTTCAAAAGTCAGGTCTGAAACGAAAGGTCACATAAAGGTACCAAAAATGGGCTCCCAGTTAGCACTTAT